>CAOGCB010811022.1:0-15434 GCA_948266635.1 Cnidoscolus chayamansa | reverse complement strand
AAAGGCTTGTTTCTTGCCTGTTCAAAAGGAACATTAGTGGAGGAATTTCTCAAAGTGAGATCTTTGAGAGAGTGGATGTAGGCATGGTCGCCGAACCACTATAAATCCCTTGGTTTTGTCTTCTCTATCTCTTCTCTCATTTACTTACTGTATTTGTTTCGGCTGATTACATATACCGCATCTGTTTGAAGTGATTATCTTGAAATAAACTATCATAAAAACTAGGATCATTCATTAAGAAAAGCATTGTCACTTTCAGTCTAATACATAGCTTTTAGAAGTTCTAATATTTACACAGAGCTGAGATACATCAGAAATTTGCAAAGAATTTTAAAAAGTTGATAAAGTCCAATTCACCCCCCTCTTGGACTCCAACTAGGGACCAACAAAAGGTTACAAGAGCCTTGGAAAACTTATGAGATTTGTAAAGACTTGTTTGTTGCCCATTCAAAAGAGTCAATGATGGAGGAACAACTCAAAGAGGAAGCTTTAAGGGAGTGGACATAGGCGGGAAAATTGAACCACTATAAATCCAAGCATTCAATCTTCTAATCTATTAATCTTTTTATTATTCATGTTATTTTCATCTTAGTTATGTTGTCTAATTTGCTCTTATTGTTGTATCTATGATAAATCATTGAATAATTGTGTTTATGGTGTATTTGCATAGAAGAGTTATTGTTCACGTGTTTTTAGAAGTTTTAGCTTTAGCACAACATATTTTCTGCAGTAGCTAAAAGGTTTCTAAGTTGTTTTGAGCAAGAACAAATTATTGACCTTATAAGGAGAATACTTGCTTTTGATGATAACAAAATTTAATGTAATAGAACTAATAATTATTCAAGCATTGCAGATCGCAGAAAAAGAATAATAAAAAATGGAAGGCAAGTGCATCAATAGAGAAAAAGCTTGATAACATGATATGAAAATGAAGTCAAAGAAGATAGAGATTTTCGGTTTCCTCTTACAGGGCAAATGTAAGAGAATTGAGATATAGAAATGCCAATGAGATATCACATGTACAAAAATATTTCAAACTATGTTTTTAGAACTAAAAAACTGATTTCAAAATCTGCTAAAATTAGATACCTACTTTTAGCACAAGAGTTAAAATTAGCTAACTAATTTTAGAACTAGCCTTATGTTTTTTACAGCAAAATGAAGTTAGCAAACTACTTTTTGTACAAAAATAATTTTAGTAAGCTAATTTCATATTGAGATTTGCTACATTCAGACTACACGATTTTCTAGACAGTAACAGCTATATTGTTAGATTTTCTAGCCGTTGGACACGTTTTGCAGCTAAGAGTTTGAGGCTTTAATCACCTCTATATAAACAAGCTTTTACTTCATTTTGCAACTAATGAAAGTGCTACATCTTTAAGAACTTTGAGAGTCTAGTTTTAAAGCCTCCATTCAACAAACTTATGCTTTATTGGCAGATCCATCTCTCTCTTCTTCATAGTTCATTTATCTGTATATCAGTTCAAATAGAGTGATTATTCTTCTTTTCAAAACCTATTTAAGAAGTGAGGGGACATTACTTGGAAGAGGTCTTTAATCACCTTTATAAGCTTAAAAAAGTTTGAGGGAAAATCAAACTTAGAGGTTGTTAAGCACCTGTAAAAGCTTGAAGAAGTTTAAGAGGAATTCAAACTTGTAAAGGTTCTTAAGCACCTGTGGAAGCTTAAAGAAGTTTGTAGGATCATCAAACTTGTAAAGGTTGATCAAGCACCTGGGAAGCTTGGTAGATGTACTCGGCTGTTCTCTTGCCTAGAAAAAGAGGTCATAGTGGACAAAAGTCTCAAGAGGAAGCTTGAGAAGAGTAGATGTATTGCATTGTCGAACCACTGTAAATTTACTGTGTTGATTTTTCTTGACCTTATCTTTTCAATTAAAGTTATTTGGTGTGTGTTCTATTGTTAATTTGATGAAATTGACTTAATATTAAATGTACACTGAAATTATTAAGTTGTAACACATTTTTAGCAAATTAGAACACTTTGCTAATTCTGCGTGAATAGTAACTCTGCACACAGACAAATTTTTAACAAGCTAATTTGAGCGTGAATATTAACTTCATTTACATGCTAAATTTTAGCAACCTAATTTTTTCTGCAGAATCATATTAACCAAGCAAGTATACCTAGAGCTAATTAGATTGAACCTCTGAAGTATATAGCCACAATTTTTCATAAAAATATACTTGGGACAACACAAATATTAGAAAAAAGTGTTAAAAATATCCAATTCACCTCCTATTGGACCTAGATTTGAGACTTACAAACCCCACCATTGGTGAACATGTAGAAATTATTCTATTTGAATCGTTAATATTGCATAAAAATATAGTTATTAATATAAATAAGAGAAATTTTGTTATAGCCATTTATGTACATTCAATATAGAGAAATATATAGAGTTGAATAATACAAAATTAAAAAATTAGATGATATTGTTTATTTGGAAATTTCTCGAAAAAACTAATCATAAGTTCTTCTCTCTACTTTGGGTAGGAATTAGTGCAGTTTTCCTTTCCATAAAAATTCTCTTAAAACTTTTTTTTTCCAATTTTTAGCATATATCCTGTAAGTTTCAATTAATTAATTGTGTTGACTCAAGTCTAGGTTTTGAAATAAAAAAAGTTTTATACTTATAGCCTAATTTTTCTGAAATTTTTACATGAAAATGAAGAGCTTAAAATATAAGTTACAACGGTTCAAACAGTTTGAAAATAAGAGTTTTATAGTCCAAGTTATGATTTTTTGAAGTTTGGACAAAGAAACTTTTGGCCTTCTAAACTCAAGTTTTTGCAATTAGACAGAGACATAGGGTAAATTACACAGATTTTATCTGAACTTTGAGGCTTGTAACAATATGGTCCTTAAACTTCAAAATGTAACATAAAAATTATTTAACTTTGAATTTGTGTACACTAAAATCCTCATTACCTTCAACTGTCGGTTTCCTAGTATTGTCTAGGTGTAAGTGACTTATCTTATTCTCTCTCCTCTCTCATGCCACATATTTTCTCTCTCTTTTCTCTTCTCTTTCCTCATCACCTGTGACTTACAAGTTTCCTCATCTCTCTCCTCTCTTATCTCTCCTAAAATCTAGAGACCTACTTCCATCTTTCTTAAAAAAATTGCAACTGTGAATCAAATTCTTCTTCATTATCTCCTCTCGTGCGTAAACATGGACATCTTGTGAACCCTCTTAATTTTGAGGAGGAAGATGACCAAGTATCATCCTTTGTAGTATTGGCCTCTTTCTTGAGTGTGGTTTTGACATTTTTCCTTCTCTTTAAGTGGTAGACATAAAAGAAAATCATGCCAAGAATTGCAGTTCCTGCAATATCGCCAAATATGATTCCTATGATGGTTCCTACCCTAAGCCCTTGAGACCCTGTTGTTGGACCAGCTGGCGTGTTTGATGGGCTAGAGGCTACTGTTTTTGGAATTGCAGCAATTGCTGGAGGAGAAGTAGGGGAAGATAAATTTAGAAGAGAGAATGGCGAAGAAGGAATTGGATATGGGTTTCTTAATGGCTGGCCGCAGAGATCAGGATTCCCAAAAAGGAACTTGATTTCTGATTCAAGAAAATTCTAGAATCTAGAATTTCCCCTGACATATTATTGAATGAGAGATCAATAGTAGCATTACCAGGGATTTGTGAAGCGAATTCTGGTGGAATTGGTCTAGAAAGCTTATTATAAGAGATGTTGAAGTACTGGAGACTGAAACCACCAAAACCTTAAGGCAGAGATCCATTGATGAGATTGGAAGAAAGATCTAAAACTTGTACGGCTCTAAATCCACTGGGCAAACCGCCAAAGAAGTAATTGTTATTCAAAGAAACAACAGTTAGATTATGGATGGTAGGGAGACTAGAGGTAAGGTTCCCATTTTTCACTTTTCTCTTCGCCATTAGATCCTTCAGAGAAGGAAAAATCGCATGTGAGAGATGAAAGAGAAAAGAGAAAGGAGAGAGAGAAAAATATGTGGCATGAGAGAGGAGAGAGAATAAGATGAGTCACTTACACATGGACAAGCCACGTCATCTTGTTACTGGAAAACCGGCAGTTGAAGGTAATGAATATTTTAGTGTGCACAAATTCAAAGTTAAAGGATTTTTATGTTACATTTTAAAGTTTAAGGATCATATTGTTACAACCCTTAAAGTTTAGGTACAATGTGTGTAATTTATCCCAGAGACATAAGTCAAATTTTAGGCAGCCGAAAGTGACCTCTGTAGTCGCCGAAAGTCTATTTTTAAGAAACTAGAGATTTTGTCTGCAAAGGTTCGACTCCCAAAAGTAGATACTTAGGCTGCCGAACCTAGTATTTCATAACGGGTTATAACGGCTATTTAAATGTAAGAACGACTCTATTTGTATTAAATGCACCCCAACGGTCAATTTAATGCATAAACTATAAATACAAGTCAATTTTGTTCTGGGGAGGGTTACAACAACCATTTATTGAGATCATTTGAGCATTTATTGAATTCCTTCTAACTTTCTCTCTCTAGAACTTGAGCTAAGCATTTAATTCTTTGAAATATAGTTTGATCAATATATTTATTATTGTTCTGAGATTAAAAGTGAGAGTGTTGATTGTTATTCTCACTGTTGAAAGTGAGTTTAAAGTCCTTGAGTAAAAAGAGCTTGTAAAGAGCAAAAGTTAGCTATTGAATTGTAAGAGGTTCCCCCAAAGAAGATAGAATAATAGAGTTAAACTTTCAAGGAGAGCCTTGAGGAGAGGATATAAGCTTGAGATAACTGAATCTCTACAAATACATTGTGTTCTTTAATTCTTATTCCTTTTCCACCTCATTTTGTGTTTTTATTCTCAAATTTCTTTTAAAACCCAATTCACCTCCCCCGTCTCTTAGGTTGCCTCAAGGGACAACAAGTGGTATCAGAGTTAGTCTCTAATGTAGAATATTTAAACATCTTGGAGTAAAGATCAAATAGCAACCTTTGGTGCACAAGAAGGACAATTCATGGTAATACCTCATTTCTTTGATGGCAATAATTTTATATATTGGAAAAATAGAATGTTATTTTCTTAAATAGAAAGGAGTTGATTTGTGGGATATTGTAGAGAATGGTCATTTCTTACCTACAAAGAAAGTGGAGGGAAAGAAAGAACAAAAAACAAAAGATGAATAGAGTGATCAAGAAAAGAGAAGAGTGGTTCTTAATGATAAAGTCATTCACATTCTCTTTTGTGCTCTTAGTAGAAATGAGTACAATAAGGTGTGTATGAAATCAACTACAAAGAAAATTTCGAATGCACTAGTTGTCACTCATGAGGGTACATATCAAGTAAAAGAAAATAAGATGGAATCACTCATTTATCGATATGAGTTATTTAAAATGAAATTCAATGAAACAATGAGTCAAATGTATGATAGGTTTATTAGATAATTAGATGGATGAAGTCACTAGGAAAAACATTTACAAATGAGGAGTTAGTGAAGAAAATTTTTAGATGTCTTCCAAAAAAATAGATACCAAAAGCGACCTCTCTAAAGGATGCTAAGGACTTAAGCAAGGTACAATTAGATGAAATTTTAGGGAATCTTATTGATTACAAGATGACCTTTAAGATAGAGCATGTGTAAGAGCCTAGCAAAATAAAAAAGAATATTGCTTTGAAAGTATCCTCTCAAGACTGTAGTGAGGAAGAAGTAGAAAAGGTAGATGGAGAGGAGCTAGCTTGGTAATAAGAAGCATAAGAAAATTGCTTCTACAAAATAAAAATTCATCCTAAAAAAGAGCTTTAGAAAGAATAAAGTGGAAGCAAACAAAAGGAAAATTGGCACATGTTATGAGTGCAACAAATCGAATCACTACAAAATAGATTGTCCCAAGTTAAAGAAGCTTATCAAAAATATCAAGAGAAAATCATTTAAAGCAACATGGGATGAGCCAAGTGATACTGAAGAGAAGGAGGTTGAAGATGACGTTGCCAACCTTTACTTTATGACCCTAGAAAAAAGCTCAAATGAGGTAACAAATTGTGATGATACTGATGTTATTGAATTTCTTATGATGTACTTGTTAGTGCTCTTAAAATGATGAATGATGAGTTAGAAAAGAGTAAAAAGAAAATTAAAGTTTGAAAAATTAGTTAACTAACTTAAGGAAGGATAGTAAGACTACATCTACTTCAAATGATCATTTACAAAAATCTTTAGATAAACTCTCAATAGAAAATAAAAAATTGAAAAAGAAAATACTTGAGTTGAAAAATTCTCTCTCTAAATTTTCAAAAAGGAAGAACCAACTTGATGGAATTTTAAACTCTCAAAGGTCTCCTAGCATCAAGTTTGGTCTTGGCTATGACAAATCAACTCAAGCAACTCCTTCAAAAACAATCTTTGTTAAAGCTACTAACTCAATTGAACCTAGTCATAATGTGTCTATAATTAAGAGTATAACAGCCTGCCAGAGCCGATTATTACCAACGTTAGAATTCTAACTACCCGAATGTGACCGAAACCTTAACAAGCCATCAACATATGTAACATTAATATATTCATAAACATTAACATAAAACCTCATGCAAATACTGGATTTAAGTACATAATAACACAAGGAATATTAAATTCCCAATACAAGTGTTCTACATGTACATGTACATGTCATCATAAACATAACATAATGTACTCTAATCCAATATAAAACATTAAATTATATGAGATTATAAAAATATATTTCTTAACATTAAATATTTTTCATAACCTAGGGGGCAAAATACATAAAATAATTATTACATTATAGTGTCACGTCCAACTACCCTTTGCTTTCTAGTACGTCCTGCATATTTGTGAGAAATGGAATCGGAAATCGGGGATAAGATAAGAGGACATAAAATGGGTAAGCTATTTTGAAATAGCTTTGTGAGCAGATACAAAAAACATAAATTTAAAATATATCTTTCGTACTCGTGTACATGTAACATCGTCAAACATTTTACCTTGGATAATATTATAACAAAGATCCCATAGTAGGTTCCAGTTGGCTTTCAGGAACCACCCGAAATATAAATATGCGCTCAAAAGCTCCTTTCGGCTATCTGGGACTTACCATATCATAAATATAAATATAGATATCCCTGAAATGTCCCGACCATTTTGGTGTTACTTCCGCTGGACAATCGATGGTATATCCTGAAGGATGTGCCAAAATAGATAACATAACATATATGAGGGACAAACCTAGAGATATCATCCATAGTCATCAAACATAAATATATAGGATCAAGGGTCGTCCAATATTACCTTTCACGTATCATGAATCAATGTAATGCAACATATCTCGTGATCTAATGCAAAACAACCTATAATAGCTATGATGCATGAGCATGTCGTAAACATGTATTTTCTGTATCGTAAAGCATTTTAGTAAGTATCCACTCACTTGGAAACTTTGACATACTTGATGAATTCTTGGTTCATCATTAATGCCCCGATCGTATTATGGACTTCAGATTAGAGACTCATCATAAACATCAAAACATATTTAAAACATCCCATAAATCCCCATAGAACATGGCATAAATATATTATAAACATTCCTTAGCAATTTAGGTTAAAATTGCTGGGCAAATGACTTTTAGTGGCAAGTTCAGAGGTCAAAGGTCCTTTATATAGGGACGAAAGTTCCTCTTTCGATATCAAGGTTCGGCTGCCACAAGCCCCTTATGCCATCAATTTTGATGGCCAAAAAGTCCACCTTTGGTGGCCGAAG
The DNA here is from genome assembly GCA_948266635.1 of Cnidoscolus chayamansa. Taxonomy (NCBI): domain Eukaryota; kingdom Viridiplantae; phylum Streptophyta; class Magnoliopsida; order Malpighiales; family Euphorbiaceae; genus Cnidoscolus; species Cnidoscolus chayamansa. The sequence goes on along the minus strand of CAOGCB010811022.1, from coordinate 7,675 downwards.
CTGGGTTTTCCTTCTTCCCTATAAGTTGCTTCCAGTTTAGGCAGTCCAAACTCAACTTTAGGCTGCTGAATCTGGGTTTTGGTAATGAACAAAACCTTGATTCTTACATGATTTTCATGTCCAAAAACCTGCAACTCAATTCATTTTCACTTCTATGCATTATAACACATCAACATCAACATCAACTAACCTCAATCTAGCAACATGCAACATAATGCAACATGCATTCATCATTTTCATGAAATTTCAAAATCTTACATAAACCTAACATTTTGATTTCTACAACTTCCTTTACATACAATCCCTTATCCATTCTTCTAGTGCATAACCAACATAACATAACACATTTATTTCACAGTTAAACATGCATAGTCATCCTTTTTACTCATTCAACTATTTTCCTCGAAATTCTTCACTTAACCTAAACTTTAATTCTATTTGCATGCATCATTTCTATAATTAAGTCATAATTTCTAAGCTTACCTAACCTAGATTTAGGCTTAAACTTGCTGGAAGTTTCAAATTGAACTCTTATAAACTTAGCCATGCCTTTTTCCTTGCTTCAAATGCTTTTTCTTTAAACTTGTTCTTATTTTCAACTTGATTCATGTCAATAATTTGCTTTCAATTGTTCTTAGGTTTCTGGAGAAATTTGGTAAGTTTAGAGAAATTGAGAGAAAAGTGAGATTTGCCAAAAGTTTTCTTTTTGTCAGCTGCCTCCATTATTTATAATGGAGGTGGCAAACTGACTTTTCAGGTTAACCTTAATCAAACTTCACTTTAATCTCTCAACTTTTTCTACTTTTCGTTTAGGTCCTTAACATTTACATTTTAGTCCTTTAAGTCTTTTAACTTAACATTTTAGTCCTTAATCACAATTCCAAATATTTTGATCAGAAACTCATAATCCAACATTGAAAAAGTGTCGAGTGTTACAAAGAGCCATGAACCTAGACGTTTTAGTTGTAATGCAACTAAAAGGAATACATATGCACATCAAACTTCTAGACAAAATACCTATATACAATCTACACCTAGGCAATTTGCACATAAAAGAAACCATCCTCATAAAACATATGCTTCTAGATCCTATATCTATCACACACTTTATGGTTCATGTTCGTATATACATAAGAGTAATGGTTATATGAGACCTCACACACAACTCTCAACCTTTAGGAGTAATGGTTATATGAGACCTCATACATAATTTTGAACCCATAAACTAAAAACGAGAAGGTTCAATGGTCATTGTCATTATTGTGGAAAGTTTAACCACATCAACTATAAGTGTGCCATTAGAAAAATACACCTAGGATATGGAAAAATATTTGACTTAAATGAAAAAATAACTAAGCCCTAAGGACCCAAGAATATTTGGGTACCTAAACTTGTTTGATTTGTTTTTGTAAGTGTGTTTAAAATCCTCAAATTTTGAGAACAAATGGTATTTGGATAGTGGATGTTTAATGCACATGACCAACAACTTTAGTCATTTCATCTCTCTTAAAAAGAAGGATGGAAGCGGACAAGTGACATTTGGAGATAATGGCAAAGGTGAAATTATGGGAATAAGCAAATTTGGTAAGGAAAATGCCCCCATTCTTGATAAGGTACTTCTAGTTGATGGCTTAAAACATAACTTACTTAGTGTTAGTCAATTATGTGATAAAGGTTATAGAGTCATCTTTGAATCAAAATCATGCTTTGTTTCTAGAATGTTTGATAACAAAGTCTTATTCATTAGTGAAAGGGTTGACAATATCTATGTTATTTACTTGCAAGCTATGTCTAACCAAGATATAAAGTGTTTTGTATCTATTAGTGATGAACCTTAGCTTTGGCATAAAAGGTTTTCTCACTTAAGTATGGACCTTCTTCATAATTTGAACAACGATTAGCTAGTTAATGGCCTTCCAAGATCAAGTTTGAAAAAGACAAAGTGTGTGATGCTTGTCAAATGGGAAAGTAAGTAAAAAGCTCATTTAATTCAATCAACAAGGTAACCACTTCTAGAACTCTCCAACTATTTCATATGGATTTGTTAGGCCCAACTAAAGTAGCTAGTTTAGGTGGCATGCATTATGGTTTTGTCATAGTAGATTATTGCTCTAGGTATACATGGGTTGTATTCCTTGCTTATAAGGACGATTGTTTTGATGCTTTCAAAAGTTTCACAAGAAAGGTTTAAAATGAAAAAAATGTTTTAAAATTTGCTCTATAAGGAGTGACCATGTAGAGAATTTAAAAATGAAAAATTTGAGCAATTTTATGATGACTTAGGAATTACTCAGAATTTTTCTTCCCCTAGGACTCCTTAACAAAATGGTATTATTGAGAGAAAAAAAAATAGAACTCTCTTAAATATGGAGAGAACCATGTTAAGGGAATACAATTTACATATCTATTTTTGGGCGAAAGCCATTAATACGACTTGATATATCTCAAATCGGGTTTTAATTAGACCCATTTTAAAGAAATCCCCTTATAAGCTATAGAATGGTAGAAAGCCTAGAGTAAACTATTTTAGAATATTTGGTTGTAAATGTTTCATTTTAAATAATAAAGATAACTTAGAAAAATTTGACTCTAGAACCGATGAATATAAAAGAATGATATGTTATATGGGGATTTAGGGGATAGTTTTTAAAGTATTTGAATAGACAATAGTCAGTCTCTCATCCTAGTCCGCCGTATATGATTGGACCAAGAAAATCAGGGATAATACAAAAAGGACGAGGCATTCGTCTATATGGTCATTGCCAAGTGAGTAGATGCTAACCCTTTTTATGATAAATGACACAAATAAATGAACTGATTTTGGCATATGCATGCATCATGAATGATAGGTTGCCTATATTAGAGTCACGAGATATGCTGCATTGCATAATATTGTTGATCTATGAAATGTTTTGGTGATGCATGAATGAATAATAAACTTCGAAATTATAATGTATGAATTGATGGAAATGACAACAATAGCGACAAACATGTAAGTTAAGTCCAAGATGGTGGAAAGAAGCTTCTTAATATTAATATAGGGTAAGTCCAAATGGTTGAAAGAAGCTTTCGGCGCTATACTTACCAGCAACGTATGCCTGAGGACATGCTTTGGCTGTTCAAGATCAACGATAATGAAGGTCTAAGGGTATGTTTTGACTACCCAGCTCATAGCCCGAAGGTATGCTTTGGTTGCCTGGGTTTAACATTAATAAAAGTTTGAGGGTATGCTTTGTTGCCCAGATTAAGAAGTCTATGGGGACATTATCACCTTCAGTGCCAAGTTACTTGAATTGTTTGCCTATAATGCATCCACTAGCTTGAAAATATTATTTTATGAATAAGAATGAATGACTTTATGTCTACTCACAAAGCTATTCCAAAAATCTTGCCCCTTTTTATGTCCTGGCCCCATACCTTTACCCCTTCCCATTTCTCATAGGTGATGCAAGGTATTGAAAGAGTTAGGGTAGATGTGGACGTGTCTCTATGCTGAATAATCATAGTGTCCTTTTAATTATGATAAAGTAGAAATGTTATGAATTAAGACCTTAATATCTATGATACATGATGTAATAATCTAGAGTTACATATTTATACTTTAGCATATTTATTTATGTTAATGTTATGGAGTAGCGAGTTAGATCACATAGCCTGCAAAGTGTAATTTTATTATTCCTTGGACATAACATGCTTTAGTCTTTCATATTATTACATGAGATTTATGCTATGTTAGTAAAGTTAAAGTAAGGTTATGAATGATCTTGTTATGTCTAATCTCATGCAAAATATATCATATGTAACACATTGTAAATCTAGGGGTTAATGTGAGATTTAGGCATTCATTTTAGGTTATAAACCTTAATCCACTATCATGCTATAAAAGTAAGAGACTACTAGGTTGAATGGAACGAAACAAAATAAGAATAAAGGTAATGTATGAAAATGTAATGGAATAAAACGTGAAAAATTAACATAAGAAATGATGTATGATGATGCATAGGCTTATTAAGGTCTCAGTCACCTTTGGGTGGTCATGATTCTAACATCAGACATCCGGTACGACTAGGCTATTACACAATTACTCGGAGGCTGAAGTTGAAAATGTAACTCGGTATGTTGGGATCGAAGGATTAGTTTGAGATGCTGGAATCAAGAGAGTTGTTCGGTATACTAGAATCAAGAAGGTTACTCGGAGGACTGTGATCCGAGGGAGAGTCACTCGAAAGCCGAGGCTGAGAATATAACTCAGTATGCTGGGACCAAGACAATTACTCGGTGGACTAAGACCGAGGGATAGTCAACAAGATTTAGCTTAGGAATGTTGGGAAGAGAGAGGAGAGAAGGGTTAGGGAGAAGGATGTTAATCAATATGCCTCATCCCATGTATCAAGTTCTTAACACGTTAGATTTCTTTATTTCTCTGGTTCCCTTCCCCTTTTATTTAGATTTTATGGTGTCCAAACAAAATATAGTGTCTACAATTTGAGTTCCATTTGAATATACTCGAATAAAATTCAAACTACCCACCCATATATTGGCTATGGAAACAATCACATTGATGGAGAAAGTCATTTTTTTTAACAAAAAAACTCCACCACCCATATCTTTTATTGGGATTGGAAAATCCTAATACTAATCCTAGATTAAATTTTCTAATTAATATTTTCTTTTAATTTTATTTGAATAACTCAAGTTCAATGCAACTACTATTTTTCAAGTTCAAGCTACAAATTCGAACTTCATTTGAATGTGTTCAAATCAAATTGTGGTAATAACCACATTGTTGAGGAAAGTGACTTGCCGTATTTATATGGAAGCACTTCACCTTTCCCTACATATTTTATTGATGTGGAATTGGAAATTCTTATTCTGAATTCCACATAATATTGTTTTAATTAATGTTTATTTTAATCTTTATTTGAATATCCTAAGCTTAGCTTGACTGATATTTTCAAGATCACATTTTAAGTTCAATTCAATTTGAGCCTTAATATTAAGTATAGAGTTTGACTTGTCATAATTACGAAAAAATCAAGCTCCATTCGAATATATCCGAACTAAATTTAAAACACCATTAAAATTAATGTTTTATATTAATCATATAAATTTTTATCCATTTTCTCGCTTATGACAATAAACATATTGGGAACAATGAATTTTCTTTTCTATAGAAAGTACTTCAACTTCCCCGATATCTTTTATCAATATGGAATTGAAAAATCCTAATCCCACATCATTTTTTGTAATTAATATGTTAATTTCATTTTATTTGAAGAGTTAACTTATATTTTTCAAGTTTGAACTTCAAACTCAACTTGATTCGAGCCTTAATATTAAGACTTGAGATTGACTTGTTATAACTATGATAAATTTGAGCTTAATTCAAAATATGCCCAAACAAACCATTAAAATTAATATTTTATATGAAAAATTGTATAAGTTTTAATAAATAATAATACCAATGGATTCCATAAGGATTCATAGCCTAGAGATTTTGGGGGATTATTTTATAATTTTTTAGTAGTTAGGAAATTTTTTTCTTTTCTTGTAGAAAATTATGACTATTAATGTCATGTGTTTTGGACTAATTAAAAAGTGCAAATGTATTTTTATTATTTTTTAGAGGGGTGTGTTAGCTCAGATATTGTGATATCTCTTTTTGCTTAAATCATTTTATTCTCAAGTATCTTTAGGAGGAATTGACTAGTTGGCCACTGATGGTGATTGGGCCTAGCTTTCCAATGGGGCTGTAAAATGATTGTTCTTATCCAGTGGGACTGCCTTAAGACTATGCTTGCCTAATGGGGGCATCTAGTAATGGTGCCTCCACATCTTTATAGGTGATCCCCCTCTACTACAATATATTGGAGGATCATGCTATGATTATTCTACCTTTTGATTAATGAAATAAAAGAAGTAACCACTTTCTATTAAATCTCAATGCCCCAACTATGACATTGTGTTTATGTGATCGCCATGTGTGGCTTGGATGGGATAATTGTTTTGATAGGTTGTCTTGCTATTATCTTGTGCTAATGTTATGCTTGATAGGGGCTTGCCTATATTACTAACCCATCTATGTCATTGTTGTGCAGACTTGTCTTAAAGTTATTCAACGTAAGTGCCACATGGTCCTAATTAAGTGCAAAAATTTGGGCCCATGATAGTCGGTATTAGAACAAAATTATGATCTGTGGACTGTATGGGATATGTGACTTAAACAACAACATGCATTGAAGCCCTAAAGAAGTGGATTGAGAAGCTATTGTTCATGCGATTGATGGCAGTACAAATGAAACAATGTCTATTGAGCTTGTGATAACTCACCTCACTTATGAGTAGAGGGACAAGCACATTGAAATGCTAGAAAAAAAATTTGAGCACTTAGTTGCAGTGGTAGACAAGTTGTTGAATACTGAGAGCAAGCCCATAATGCTTAAGGCCACTTATATGCACACAACCAATATTTTGTTGGTGGATCTTGAGAGCAAGATGATTAAATTCGAGGCAGTGACCTCTTGGGTGGAAGACCTTGTGGATGGTCTGAACACTTTTACTACTTCTTACTCGTCTTTAATAAGAGATGTTGATGAGATGAAGGACAGAGTCCATGAAACTGTGAACACCATCAAAGGTGAGCTAAGGGAAGAGGTGAGAACAAGGATATCTGAGGTGAGGTGGTACCCTTCCACGTGAAGAATGGTTCATTACAAGATTGCGAACTATTGGTGAGAAGTCCTAAGCAACTTCAAATGGGAAACACCTATGAGGTAAGGGAGGATACAATGCTGGAGCCAAAAACCTTAAGCTGGAAGGTGCAATACGAAGAGGTATGTGACTTTTCCATGACTAGGGAACTAAAAGAACAAAGATCTTTATGTTTTTATGCCTTATTGTTGACCTCTAGAAGGAGAAAATCTATTTTAATAATAATAATAAAACTTAATGAATTGTGCTAACAAGACTTTCTAGAATTTCAGATCAAGTACAGAAAGCAAATCAAAAGGATGAAGAAATAGAAAAGAGCATAGAAGTGAGGAACGTCTTAAAGATCTATGAAGACATGAGAACTAGGCTAAAACATGTAAGAGAATCGAGACTATGCCAATGATTTATCATACACTAAAATGTTTTTCTTATGCTCAAAATGCGCTTTAAGACAAAGAAAAATCAAGTTGAAATGAGCTAGAATTAGATACCTAATTCTAACTCAAGAGTTAAAATTAGCTAACTAATTCTAGAGAAAGTAATTTTTAATACACATATGAAAAATGAAATTAGCCTAACTAATTTTGCAACTACACTTTTCTTCTAAAACTATTGGAAATAAAATTAGCCAACTAGTTTTTGAAATTAGCCTACTACTCTCAAAATTAGCCGGACTACTTTGAGAGCCAAAAATTTTAGCCAAACTAATTTTGAAAAAACTTGGACTGAATCCTGACAGAAGTACAAAATGCACAGTCTATGCAGGATGTACGATTGACAGTAAGATTCCAACGGCTAGAAAATCAGTCGTTAGTGGCTTCTTTGCCCAAAAATTTTTAGAGATTTTTTCACCTATAAATAGTTACATTTACTTCAAGTGTTGGCTAATGAATGCACGGTATTATTGAGCTATTTTTTGAGCAAAAGTTTCATTGATTTTTAAGCATTCATTGTGAGCTTCATT
>CAOGCB010810908.1:0-10296 GCA_948266635.1 Cnidoscolus chayamansa | reverse complement strand
CTCGAATTTAGTTTATTTAAAAAATAAATAGAATCAAACTAAACTTTTTTTTATCGAATTGAACCTTAAATAGCTTAATAATACTTTAATTTATTTACAGCTCTATCTCAAATTTTGATGGATTTCAGATGCTTGAGACGTAAATCTATTAGAGTGATTTTGTCTATATGAAAATAGAGGATGATGACCTAATTGAAAATACCCCAGTAATACTTCGAGTATAATGAGGATTAATGAGGTTTCTATTTTTATGTCCTTTACTCACTTATCTACTATTCTACTTGGTTTATATAGCAAACTTCATAGTTTAAGGTCTAACGAATGTAATTGTCATGATTTATTTTGTAAGTGATGCATTCATAAATATCGGACGAGACTTACTATAGATAAATTGATTGATGTGTTTATACTATCATTTCACTCGGTTGATGTGATTACTTCTTAGCAGTTTAAAACGTTGACGTATTAAAAAATCTTCAGAACACTCGGCTGGAGTAAGTAAAACTTCTAAGTTACTTCGTTTTGGTGTTGGCTGCTCTTCATTTAAGGTGGAATTTCTCTTTCCAGCATGTTACCTAAAGAGAACACGTATCTTGATCTCACTACCAATGGTCGGCTATTTTAAAGGTTCTCACTACCAATGGTCTCAACTACAAAAGGAAGTTTGCAAGAGCATCTCCATACAACTTACAACTATTTGCTACTATCAGCAAATCAAGAAAACATATTAAAGTCCAATGCTTGCCTTCTTTCATCGATGGAGTCCCTCAACAAAACCACCTCAAAGCAGATTCTGAAATATAAATTCAACCATACACAGTGCAGAAGATTGAGGCTAAAATCACTACAATCATGATTCCACACGGCAAAACTGAGTAAAAGTTCATTGATTTATTAGAAGATCATACTTGATCTACGAAAAAAGAAATACGAAATTGTTATGACCTTTATTAACTATGGATAATTACAAGAACAAGTATTCAACTTGCATGAAATGAATTCATAGTTAGAAACATTGGCAGATTGGTGCATACCCAAACGCAGCAGTGGGGGGATATCTGTTTATTTTCAACTTGAGGAGCCTAGAAGAGACGGCTTTCAGGATCATGTAATATGGCAACCAAAGCTATAAGAACCCAAAACATTAGGACACCAATCACAGCAGTTCTCCATAAGTGATCCCAGTTCTCAATTATACCAAAACAAGCCTCAAAATTCTGATGCGGTGAGGGCAGATCCTCAGCGTCGCTGGCATATTCGGTTGAATCTCCCCTGTGGATGTCATTTATGGCCCGTGGCTGTTGCATAGTATGAATGGTAATGTTTGAACATATGTTGCAAGTGCATTTGCCACCAAGATATGATGGGAGGTTCTGAAGATAATCAGAAATAACCTTGTGGTATTTCTTTCCTTCAATTCTCAACTTCTTGCGAGTGACCGGTTTCAGAACCTGTTAGAATCACAGAAGAGAGATATATAGGAAAAGATTTACTTCTCTTCTCAATGACAAAAGGAGCAAACTTACAGAAGGAAGACCAATCAAAATCCTAAGGACAGCAATATAAGCACCTGAATAAAAGTTTGAGCAATAACTCGAAAAACTGGAGGAACCCGTATAACAAGCAAATGGCCAAGACGATTGGGGAAATTGTCTTGCAGGATTGAAGAACAGGATCTCACCATTTGCAAAGGAAGTCTAAGTGGAGATATCCCATCACAATCAACAAGAACTGTAATCTGAGGACTATCGTTGTCAACCAAACGAAGCACTCCGTGCTCTACTTGAGAGACTGTAACATCAATGATTAATCGGTATTAACATATAACAAAGTGCTAGAAGCAAAATAAAATTATTACAAACAACCATGCTTAGTTGTCTTTCAGTTCAAGTTCACAGCATTGATATGATTTTTTTCTTAAATTCTGTTCAATGTATAGCAGATAGATTAGATGCTTACTTACACCACTTACTTTCATTGAGATTTGCTTAGCAAGATAATTATACTTCTAGCAACAGAAAAAAAGGTATCATACCTTGCCAAGGTCACAACCTAAATTTTCAAGACATTGTATTAACCTAAAATGCTGGTGCAGGAAGCCAATTGTTTTGTTAAGTCTTCTGAACATGTAAGTTTTATCTTCATTGATGGATCCAAGAATATAGGAAGCAATTAACCTAAAATTCTCTGGCATTGAATACATAGAAATATCAGCGTAGTCGCCACCATTAAAAATTTATAGAGTATAAAACACTCGTACAGTCATTTGAACTAATGAAAGCCCTTATTCTTCAAATTGAAGTATCGGATGGATAACAAGGCATGAAATCCAAGTAGGCAACAGTTTAATTCAGAGGCAAGCAACTTACTGACTGCTTTAGCAAAGTGAGGTCTCTCATGAAGTGCCAGGTTGAGACAAGCGAATCCAAGGCGCACAATTAAGCAAGGCCTGTACTCCACATCAAATCCATGCCAGAAGACCATATTTGACCACATCTCAAGCTCTTGTTCTGAAAGAATTCTGTAAGTTTTCCTCCAACAGATTGTTTTCTTAATTGATGATAAGAAGCATGGGAAATCCCCATTTGCAGCAGCAAAAAAGTTATGGAGCTCACCCTCGTTAATTCTGCACAAACATCTATGTCATGGTCTGCTGCAACATGAGAAGTCAGAATTCAACAATATACATGTGAAAAGTGAGGTGGTTATGCCTTTCAGAAAAATAACGAAGGACAGATGGCTGGTGATGAAAATGAGACTCTTGGCGGAAAAATTAACACATCAGAGGAGTGCAAATGATTTAAAAGCATTCATAGCATTAGACTCTCCATCAAATTATCTTATGCATCAAACTGGGACCATATGACAGGAATCAGAACTAGTTAGAACCATCAACTTCTGTATAAATATTGACAAGTGAATCGAATTATGGAGTTGAATTTTAATAAGCATGAAAATGCATGAAATATGGAAATTTCTTCAACTAGGAATCCAGTTTCCTTGAATATGTTTAATAATTGATGCAGAATACAAATCGAACAAATTTCGGTAGCAATGCCACTTTTTTTTTTCTTTCTTAGAAAAACTATGAAATTACCTTTCTGGTAATGTGATGTCTTGATCTTCTAGCTCTTTTAGTAGTTGCATAAACCAAATTTCAGATTCAATACTTTGAGGATTCTCATTGGTAGTCCTACAGATCAGATGAAAGTAATGAATTATGCAACAGTAATACAGAACCTTAGGCAAACAATAATGTAAGAACTTTAATAACGAAATACTCCTGAAACCTTCAAGCTATTAGTTGCAGATCAATAAATTCCCATAACAAGTGATTTTCAACAACTCATCACAAAACAATTAACAGGATCCAAATTTGGTTGCCAACATATCTTCCAAGCAAGATCCATCAACTGCTTAAGCTTCAACGAACCATTAATGAAATCTTATAAAGTAAAAAAAAAAAAAAGCAGTTTTTGGGGGACATCCAGTAAGAAAGCATGTCAAACACTTGCCCAAGCTTTATTGTGCATGATATGCAGCCCTCAGACATCAAGGGCACCCAAATCAACCCAATACAGTCTTGGTTAGGCATCAGTTTTGTTTCATCTTAACCAAACTACAGAGTTATCTATTCATATTACCAATAATCTAATCACATTAACATTTCAATTAAAGGTTTTGAATAAAATCAAAGATTCAGTAGAAAGAATATAAAATCAGTTACATTTACTTTCAAACCAAATACTAACGTCTAGTTATTAGTCATCAATTAGTTGTTCAAAGTTCTATCATCAAGTAAATTAGCTTATTCACCCATTAGGATGAGATAGCATAGCATCAGTTCTGCTGTTTTCTTTCTCAAGTTATAGCATATGAGAGTGAATGCTGGAGCTTTAGGCAAAATTGAAGAGAATTGTCCTTAACTAACAATTTCTATTCTCATGGTTTGGATTAACACAGAAACAAAACAAGAAGAAAATGTCAAAACTGGGAAGTTCATTATTTGTGTACCTTGTATCTATAGAAAAATGTAGAACTGACTCTGAATCTGTTTCTGAATGGGACTGAGAATCACTGATATCATTTGCTGTTTCAGTATCAGAGTCTGAATGATCAGAGAAAGCCGTTGCAACTGATAAGAGTAATAAAGGTCTCGAGAACATCTAGAAAAACAAGGGGAAAGCAACTTTAAATTATTTTCTCTGGAAAATATCTGCAGAAAATGATATTGGTTATGCAGAAAGCAAGACAGACCTGCAACCCCTTTACCAAACTGTTCAAGGGAGACCATCTCTGGATCCACTTAAAAGGTGGATAGCAAAGAACTTGCAGAGCCTGAAGACCAGGCCATAGAGGGCGACACTTGGATCTGGAAACTCTTCTTACTGTCTCCAAGGCAGCAACTTTGAGGAAAAAAATAGCTACACGACCAACTGCAGCTCCACCATCTATGCTATAACCTAGTGAGGATATGTGTTTATAAAAACTCCGTAGCAATATCTTAGGATCAGAAGCCCCGCCATTTCTCTCATTAACATTTTTCCAAGCAGAAACAGATGTCGCTTCAGAATTCCCAGTTAAACCAGGACTATAAGACGGGTCTCCCATGGAAATTGACAGCAAAATTAGCTATAAATTTATATTATCAGCCAACTATGAGTGTCTCTCCCCATTTCTTTATTAACAGACACCTGATAAAGCTAACCATTGAAGGGAACCACAAAGCTTTTTCAAGCTTTGACAAACGAATCTTGAGCAAACGTCAACCTGCTGTAGTAAACCACTTGAACAAGATCAGCATATTATATATATATATAAATATATACATATTGAATTTTATATTACTCTGCGTAAACAAATTTGGTATAAAAATGCAATGGACAATTTAAAATAATCCAAGTTGATAAAGATCGACATCAAATTTGGTATAACTAAGTTTACCACTAACATTACAAGAACAAAAAGAAACAAAAATCTTGAAATTCCGTTCAAAAGCTCTCACCTGAACTAATCTCGTTGATCACCGGTGGATCCCGAATTGAAGAAATTTAAGGTAAATGTCGTGTGATTGAAAGAAACAGCTTTTCTTTTTAGTTTTGATAATTCAATTAAAGAAAATTACAAAAATATATATATTTATTTCGTAATCATTTTCAATATGTAAAATCCTAGAAAAATAATTAATTTTGATAATTTATACAAATTGTGATGAATTATATATAAAAAAAATATTTTAATTTGAAAATTAGCATTTTATTTTTAGAGAATATGGAATTGTGGATCAGTAGTGCCAGGTGACAGTGTCTGAGATACTTAAAACATGCATGACTACCACGTGTAAGTCAATGTTGACTACGTGTAAATTCCTCTTTTTTTTTTTTTAAGTGAAGTCTATAAAAGCTCAAAGCTCGCCCGAAGAAAGAAACGCCGGAGCTAAAAATGGCAACGACGAATCTCATCCCAGCATTCGCCTATACAGTGGTGTACGTGAACGACGTAGCCAAATCCGTTGATTTCTACGCAAAAGCATTTGGTTATCATGTTCGTCGCTTGGATGACTCTCACAGGTGTTTACGTAATCATCACCGTTGAAACTGCCTGATTCAATTTATTTTCTTGATCGTTGACGGTGAATGCTTAATTGGTGTTTTTCTTTTGGGGTGAGAACTGGATAGTGGGCAGACCACCATAGCTTTCACTCCGATTCACCAACGTGAGACAGATCAACGAAGTGGTGCCGTGCACATTCCACAAACCGGCGGCGAGCGACCCCTTCTTGAAGTTTGCTTTAATTATGCAGATGTAGATGCTGCATACAAGGTATTATTTAAGAAGAATTTTCTCTTGTTTTATTTCCTGAATAACCTGATATTTTTTTGTATCGATTTGTAATGGGTTGGACAGAGGGCGGTGGAGAATGGAGCGGTGACCGTGAGCTAGCCGGAGGACGAAGAATGGGGACAGAGAGTTGGATACGTGCGTGATATCGACGGAATTGTGGTAAGGATGGGAAACTACGTAGCGAAGCCGACAAAGCAAGACTGATTCTGTCCGAGGATTCTTAGTAGACACATATGACAGTTACTAGCTATGTCAAGAAATAGCGTATTATATTTCAGTAGAACTTGTGAATGATATATATATGATTGCTATTAATTTTTAGTTTTATATTGAAAATTTTAATTATTCAAAGTTGGCAACAAACTCTTCTTGAAATGTTCCATTTCACACAGGCTGAAATGAATAAAGATCCATAATATTCATCCAATATCACTTCTTTCTGGCTTCTAAATATGTGAAGAACCATTTCACGACGCTAAGGATCTTTGTCCCATCTCCTGTGAGCCTTGTTAATAGCAAAACAGACATGTGAAGCTTTGATCATAGGATCTGTAATGAAGGGCTCCACAAAGCTTGGATTACTCCATATATTTCTGTGTAGTCCTAAATAAATAGATGTACATATCACGATAATGATCTTTCTCCAACGTCTCCTGGCGTTGATTAGGCGTGGTCGTGGCCTATAATCCTGTGGCTGCCACAAATAAATCAACATAAATGAGATGAAGCCAGAGACATGCATGGGACCTGATTATCTTTCACGTATATTCAGATTGAACTAACCTTGCCATCTGAATGAGAACTGTCTGTTCCAGTCTTGTTTTCGCTAATCAACTCGGTTTGATCATCCCACCAACTTTGTTGAGGATCGACATAATCAGGGAGTTCATTGCAATGTTCTAGATCAATTGGCGTCAAGATTTGCTCTTCCAAATATCGAAACTTTTCCATGATCTTTACATTCATTGTTGTGTATACAGAATTTTCATGCGACAGAGTCATTGCTCTATTCATTATATTTCTTTGTGCAACTTCAAATGCACTAGGCTTTAGGTCACATGAACACTTACAAGGTTGGCTCAAAATTCGTATTGCATACTTCTTTAGGACTGGATGATAAACCCCAGCAGTCTCCCACCATATACCTGAAAATGATGAGAGAATCAAAACCATAGTTTTATAAAAAGAGAGGATAATGAAATACAAAACTTACAAGGATGAGATACTTCCATCAACTGGTATGCCAATGCATTGAACACCATAGACATCTTTGATTTATAATGAAGCATATCTACAATAAATTTTTCCTTTTCTTCACTCACCACCATGGTTGACAATATAAACTCTATACCTGTCTTCATTTCAACGTTAAATTCAAAGTTTCCACTACACATATAAGCAGGGTTCAAGAAAGCAGCAGCTGCATGTATTGGATGGATAATCTTATTACTTCTCCATTCTTGAAATAAAGCCAATATCTTCTCATACTTCGTTCTGTCACTAATACATAGTCTCTCGAATTTTTCTTTTGCCTTCTCCATTGCTTCGTAAAGGTATACTAAGGTAGGTCTATCATCTTCTACTAAGCGAAGCACTTGTATTAATGGCTCCATAGCATTAAGTACCTCTGGAACTTGGCTCCAAAAGGCTTCACTTTCAATAATGTTGACGATCTTGGCTGTTTTCTTGCTATGTTCCTGCAGCTTGCACTTCCCAAATGCAAATTCTTGTTGTAATTCTTTCTTATTACTCAAAATTGATTGCAGCATTTGATAGTTGGAGGCGAATTTGGATTTGCAAGGACATTTCACATGTGACAATATAATGCCATCTTCGTATATGCATTTTACCAGAAATGCTGCATAATCAATTGTTTCTTGTACCCATCCAACTTCATTGTACATAGTCTTCAGGAGAGAATGAATCTCATGAGCAACACATCGAATCTGGAAGATCTGAGAGTACTTATTGAGAGGCATGTTCTGAATAGATTTGTGAACTGTATCACTGTTTGTGATAATTTGCACAACATGATCTGCTCCAATATCTTCAATTACTGAAGAAACAACATCTTTCATATCAAAATTTGATTTCTGGGATTTCGGAATTTCTTGTAATTTCAAGAACTCAGATCCTTCTGCAGAATATGCAATGATACTAATCAAGTTCTTCCGCAACCCAATCATTATAGTGCAACCTTTCATAATCCATGATCGTCTAACTTTCTGAACATATTTCTCAACTTCTCTTTCAACTTCAGGAATAGCCTCTCGCTGGAGCATCAGAGAACTTGGCAGCTTATACCTAACGCCAAATTCAGCTACTCTCCTCACAAAATCAACAAAAGATGGTGCTTCAACAATATCAAATGCAATATTGTTGCAGAGAATGAACATGGCAAGCTTTGTATTCACTGTAGTTTCAGCCATTTCACCAACCATATATTGATGACCACCTTCTGGACAATAAGAGCAAGAAGCTGAATTATGTTCATCTTCTTCAGTGTCAGCTAGATTACTTGCAACTTTACCCTTCTTAGAGTTGGAACTTACAGAATCCTCCCAATCTTCACTATGTTCTTCCACATTGTTTTGTAGTTCACGCTTTCTTCGAACCATAATGCTTCATAAACAGACATTTTAGTGCTATTGAAGTCAGTATATGGAAACAAATCAGGTCGTAGAAGAGAAAATGAAACCTAGTCTAGCTAGTTACAATCCAAAGATGCATTGAAATTTTCAAACCAGTTTTATCAAATGATTCAAACTTGGTCAACATGCTTATGTCAAAAAAGAAAAAAGAAGATTTTTTTGAAGTCATCCAATATAAGAAACCTAACTAATTCAGATTGGCACTGAATAAATCCAGAGAGATGAGCTGCCAGATACTCTATGGTCAAATTATCCGTCAAATATTTGAAGCTCAGCTCGGCTCGGCTTGGCTCAACAAAGTTAGTTTGATTGGCTTTTTAAATGATCCAAATTCGAGTTCAGTTTTTAAATTCGTTTAGTAAACATGTCAAGTTTGCTCGTAGATATTCGACTCGTTAAGAATTTAATTGTTATTTATTTATAAATTTATGAACTAATTTATAAATATAATTATTTAATTAAAATTATTTAATATTAAAATTATTATTTTTAAATTAAAATCAATATGATCGTAAGAGAGATTAAAATTAAAAAATTTTAAATTCAGTAAAGTATAATTTTTTTAAAGCTATTTGAAATTTCGGTTCATAGAAGCTAAATGAATAGTTTCCTCCAATGCAATTTGTTACTCCCAAATATTATATATAAATATAGATTAAGGTCATATATATCCTAGCATATATACTATGGTTTTCTTTATATATATATATATCATTTTATTGCAATATATATATATTTCTGCTGCTATACATTCATTAATTAATAAAATAATCTACATTAATTAGTTCATATTTGTGTGATCCGATGATCTAATGTATTGAAGAACATAAACGGATCCATTTTTTCAGAATTTTAACAGAATCGATGGATGGAATTTCGAAAAGATTCCATAGTACACGATTACAAGCAAAATCAACTACGTGGGTTTTGTAGATATATATACCTGGGGACAGATTGAACCACAGAGATGCAATCAGGCTGAGCAGCAGAGAGGAAGGAGACAACCTGAGACGAAGATACTATGTCTAAACACAGAGGTCACATAACTTATAAAAGCAACGCAAGAATCTCAAATAAAAGCAAAGAAAGAAACGCAGAGACCGGCGTGACTGACTAAATGTTTCAATTCTTCGCTGATTTGGGTTGGCTTTCTTTGGTTCTTTATATTGCGCGCTTTTAAAGCGTTTGCCAGTTGCGAGCAAATTAAATAAATAAGCGACAACTAAAACGAACCGCAAAATTGTTGGACGCTGAGCTTACGTTTTACGCTGAGCCACGCTTATTATTTTTATTAAAGTTATTTATTCACCTCTTCTTTTATATTATATTTTTTATTTTTATTTTTAATTCTTTATATTATTAAATGAACTTTAATACTAAATAAATTAATTTAAAATTTTTCTTTAATAAAATTGATTGCGGTGATAGAGAATTGGACACAGACCTTTTCAGAAGTCCTGATAAATCCTTGCATGAAGTAAATTTCTTCATCAAATCAAAGCATGAATGCTCTTAAACTTTGACAGTGTTTGCTGAGAAACGAAATCAACCTCCACTTAGAGTGATCTAACTAGATCCAACTGGTTTGATGCTTTAGGGCTCAGGCAGAAGGAGAAAGAAACCAACATAAAAACACGTAATTTATAAAAAAACAAGCAATGAAAGAGAGACTGACAAGTCCGTTCAGTCTCTTCGCTGAGTTAGTGTCTTTTCCCCTTATTTGCGCGCTTTTAAAACGTTGGCAGTTGCGAGCGCCGCAAAACCGTTGGACATCTTTGACTTTTGTACCAAAGTTTATCTA
>CAOGCB010810860.1:0-10432 GCA_948266635.1 Cnidoscolus chayamansa | reverse complement strand
ATAAGTAAAATATGATCTTATCATCCAACTGAGGCTAAGCCTTATAGGCCTAATGAAACAAAATTGGACACCAAAACTGTCAACTGCTACTTTATTGGTTACTTTGAGCGATCTAGGGGCTTTAAGTTTTATAATCCCACTACCATATTTATTTTTGAGACGGGAATTGAAATAATTTTTTAGGATGTTGAGTTTGGGGGGAGAAATAAGGTTAAAACATTGTCTTTGAGGAGGGATCGAGTCGGGAACACTCAATTTCGATTCCCATCATTGTTCCTGAGAGTATCTAGGTTCTCAAACCTATCACTATTTCAGAAGCAATTTCAGATCCAATACAACACAATGTTGAAAAAATTCTCTATCGGGATAAATAAGTTGTTCTTCCTTAGGTTCAAATTCAACAACCTCAAGAACTTGTGCCTTTAAGGAGGTGCACTAGGGAGAGAAGAAGTGTTATTCTAAATGATTATATTGTATTTCTTCAGGAACATATACTGAAGGCATGATGGATGATGACCCAGTCACCTTTCTTCATGCCATGCGGGATTTGAACTCTCAAAAGTGGATTAAGGCAGTGAATGAGGAATACAAGTCTATGCAAGACAATCAAGTTCGGGATCTTGTTCCATTACCTGAAGGAAAGAAGCCCATTGGTTGGAAATAGATATTTAAGACCAAAAGGGATTCTAAAGGTAATGTGGAAATATATAAGGCACGTCTTGTAGCTAAGAGCTTTACTCAGAAGGAAGGGATTGATTATAAAGAGACATTTTCTCCAGTTTCATCAAAGGACTCTTTTAGGACAATCATGGCCTTAGTTGAACATTTTAACCTTGAGTTACATCAAATGGATGTGAAGACTGTGTTTCTCAATGGAGACATTGATGAAACCATCTATATGGTACAACTAGAAAACTTTGTGTCAGGAGACCCAAAGCAACTGGTTTGTAAATTAAAGAAATCCATTTATGGGCTCAAGCAAGCTTCAAGTTCCATCAAGTAGTTGTCTCTTTTGGTTTTGAGATAAATACTAGTGAGGACTGTGTGTATCACAAGTTCAGTGGGAGTAGGTTCATCTTTCTGGTTTTGTATATGGAGGACATACTTCTTGTTACCAACTGTAAGGACTTATTGCCTGAAACCAAAATTTTTCTTTCAAATCATTTTGAGATGAAAAACTTAGGTGAAGCTACTTTTGTATTAGGAATCCAAATACAGCGGGATCGTTCTCGAGGTATTCTTGGATTGTTATAAAAGGGCTACATTGAGAAAGTGCTCAAGAGATTTGGTATGCAAAATTATATATCAGGAGATACCCCAGTCGCTAAAGGAGATAAATTCAGCCTCAATCAGTGTCCTAAAAATGAGCTTGAGATTCAGTAGATGCAGAATATTCCCTATGCTTCAGCAGTTGGGAGTCTGGTGTATGCTCAAGTTTGTACCCGTCTGGACATTGCATTCATAGTTGGTATGCTAGGGTGATATCTTAGTAATCCTGGTATGAATCATTATACAACAGTCAAGAGGGTTATGAGATATCTTTAGAGAATAAAAGACTATATGCTTACATATAAAAGGTCAGATCATTTGGAGATTATTGGATATTCTGATTCTGACTTTGCTGGATGCCAAGATAGCAGAAGATCCACATCATGCGACGTTTATCTTTTGGCTGGAGGAGCTATTTCATGGAAGAGTGCAAAACAAACTCGTATAGCCACCTCGACCATGGAAGTAGAATATGTAGCATGTTACGGGCATCCAATCATGGACTGTGGTTAAGGAATTTTATCGCAGGATTAAGGATTATGGGTGGTATTGAAAACCCACTAAAGTTATGCTATAACAATAACTCAACTATGTTATTCTCCAATAACAATAGAAGCTCTTCTCAATCAAAACATATTGAGATAAAATTTCTAGCTGTAAGGGAGAGAGTACAGAGTGGACAAATATCCATAGAGCATATTGGAACAAACTCCATGATTGTGATCCTCTTACTAAAGGAGTGATACCGAAGGTCTTTCATGAGCATATTGCTAAAATAAGTATCACACTATTTAAGGATGTTTAGTTTTAGTGGGAGTTTGTTTATGTATTTTTTCTAGTACTGGATGCTCTATTATATATGGATATATTTATGTTATAATTTAGTTTCTGCAGAAAAATAAAGTATTCAGTTTTCAGTACACTCTATATGAACACACACACACACACACACACACAGATATATATATATATATATATATATATATATATTATGTTTAATCTCAATAAAGGAGGACCAGTTGGAAACAGGCATGAAAAGATCACATTTAATGAAGTTTCAATGCTACACCCATGTAATTGATCTATGTCATTTGAAAATATTGATGTACGTGATTGATGGTGGATTGAGTCATAATGAAGGTGACGATTGTCCTTTCAGTTCTTCGTTGATTTAATGGACGAGATTGTTCAGAGCATCTTGTGTCTTGCTGCATTTTTGAGCTCATAAAGATATATACATTTGTCAGGTAGTATATGTTAGCCCAAGTGGGAGATTGTTAGAATTTATTTTCTAATAAATTACTAAGTGTGGGCTTACATATGTAAATATTAAATGTGTATGGTAGTCATATTAAATAGTCAAATTAGTGTTGTGATCAAATTATAATTATTGACTATTGAGGTGCTAGTTTAATTATAAGATTAAAAGTGTAGATGCCAATTTGACATCAAATTCTATTTTGTTAAAGGGCCAATATAGACATTTGACAATCTATATAAAGGACTATGGTCCCTAGTATAGAAATATAGGTCAAAATTTTCTTTTTCTCTTAAAGAGAAACCCAAAATTGATGATCTTATATACTAGAATATCAAGCAATCTTCAAGCAATTAACAACTTAATTCAAATCAAGAATTATCAAAGCCAATATAGATATGCTTTCGTTCTTAGTTAATTTTTTAATGATTTGACATGATTTATTCATGGTTTAATTTTAGATATTTAATCTATCAAGGATTAGTAAATGAAAATGTAGCATGTACAATCATAAATGAGTTTGAGTTAATAACACGTGAAGCACCTGCGACTATGAACGAGTTTGAGTCATCGATACATGCAACACCTACTAATATGGATAATGACTTATGTTGACAACTAATATTTTAGTGAATGATGTTGAGATTGATACTTATATAGGTGAAAGTACATTTAATTGATAAAGAGTATGGCATGGAGGTTGGTCATGATGATGTTTTGAAGTCAATGTAGGCTTGCAAGAATATGAAGAACATATGGATTTGGGAATATTCTTGGCTTTAATGTAAATTATATGAATATTAGTATTGTCCTTCATATGATTTATTTACTTAATCAAATTCTCAAGGTGAAGGTGGTACAAGGTATCCCTAGTTTAATCTTGATAGGGACATTAGAGATCATTTATTCAAAATTGGCATAATTTTCTCAAATAAAGAAAAGTTCAAAGAATCTTGCAAAGTGGAATAAAATATAAGTATCAAATATATCTTTCTAAAAATGATAAGGTAAGGTACAATTTATACACTTCAAAAGCATGTGGATGGAAAATTTGGGTCAACAAGTGAACTCAAAAGCTCTTGATGAGGTGCAACAACACAAATTAAAACAGGTTCATTTGAACACAAGTGTGGTAAGATATTCAATGATTTTCATTTGACCTCAAAATGATTAGCTTCAACTTATTAAGAGACCTTTAGAAGTGACCAAAATTGGAGTTTGAATGTATTAATTGCAAGAGTTAAAAAGGATCATAGTCTTACAATTGGTTATGTCAAAGCCTATAGAGTTAAAAATATTGCATAAAGAAGATTAATGAGGATGAATATGAACAATATGGTAGACTGCATGATTATAAACTAGAGTTATTGGGGACCAATTCATGACGTATTATACAATTTAGGGAGAATAAGAGTGTTTTCCAAAGGATATATTGTCACATATACTTATTAGGGCCTATAAGATTAGGTGAATAAAAAAAAAGGGATGTGAAGCAGTGCAAGGAGGAGGTGGCCTAAGCCACCTTATAAAGAAAAAAAAAACAAAAGAGAAACAAAAGAGACAGAGAGCTCGGGAGGAAAAAAAAAGAAGAAGAAGAAGAAGGAGAGGAAGATGAAGAAGAATAGGAGAAGGGTGATACCATTTAGAGTAAGGGGAAAATTTTCAGCAGGTCGGTATTTTTATTTTGGTTAATTAAATTTGATCTAAGGTATATTTTAGCGACCAAAAATTTAAGTTTGAACTAATTGTGATTGAGGTTGAAAATATGGAGATTTATGGTTTGTTATAGAAAGCATCTAGATTGTGTTCCTATTTTGGAGGACTAAATAATGTCCAAAAATAATGAATTAATTTAGATAAGGCATAAAGATATTAAAGAGTAGTTTAGGCAAATAAAAGAGTAAGAAAAAAATTGTTTACAAAAAAAAAGTATCAAAATATTGACCTAATCGAGTAAAAGCTCGATATTGTGTGAAGTGTTGCATATATACTAAAATCATATTATATTACTGTCTCATTTTAATCATGACCATATGTTTGTTATTCTTAAAGGTTTCATGCTTGAGACACTTGTATAAATGACCTATAGTTGATATAGAATGACTACAAGCAATGTGGTGATTGTAAAAAAGGTTGTGATAATGAGCTTGGGCACGGAAAGTGCAAACAATGATAATTTTTGCATCGAAGTTTAGAATGATATAAAACTGTGCTGAATTGTGCATATTGCATATATGAATACATGAAATAATCATTTGGTATAATTCATACATAATGCAAATATTTGTTTCTCGGTGACACATAACGACATGTAAAAGACTTTAAATGGTATCATTGGCCTATTGTACTTTGGTGGGTATCGAAGTTAGCATAAGGGTATGACATGTCATAGTTCTTCGCAATACTGCACCATACAGTTTATTTTGAGGCTTTTATAAGTACCTCAATGATTTGGCTAATTTAGAGCCTCACCACATACAGACAGACAGTTTATGCGCCTACTACTTGTTATTATTAGCACTTGTACTTGGTTGCCTACATTTCTCATATCTAGCATTTGAGCCTTTCATAAGTTATATGGATCTAAAAAGAAAATAAAGTTTTGCATATAGTTATTGTGACACATGCATTTGTAATTGAGAGATGCAAAATATGTTTAATTGTTATATGATTACATGTTGAATTTTTAGCCATAACAGGTAAAGATGGTTGGGACGCAATTTATTAAATGTTAAATTAAGCCTATTGTTGTGCTATATTATATTGTTATTTTTTTATATACCCACTGAGCATGTAGCTCAGCGCATTGATTGGTTTCCATGCGCAAATAAAAAATAGTAGAGCAATAAAATATTCATCTACTGATCCACAACAGTAGTAGCAGCCAAAGGAACACATTAGTTGATTCATCCACAACTTTGACACTACGTATTTTATTAGTTTTGGCATATACATAGAGTTTTAAGTAATTAGATAGTATATAGTTTGGTTTTGTGACTTAAATCGTTATAAACATATATTTTTTTGTGATGAGATGCTTGTGTTGAAATGAATTTGCAAAACTTTAGAACATGTCTAAAAGTAAAAGTTTGAAGGCTCTTATATATAGGGGAAACTCTGTCAAATTTTAATCTAATTAAGTTAACAAGTTATAAATATGAAATATTCACTTTAAAAATAAAAATTTAAGTTACATACAAGACAATTATGTATAACAAGATAGAGGATAGATAAAGGTAATTAAGTTGTGCATCCTACTCGGATCTTCATAGGTTCGGGTAGGGGGTGCTACATATATTATTGTGTCTTCTTCCATGAACCTTATATGCCTTGATTGGTGTTGGCTAAAAGGTGTATTTTTAGAGGATAATTAACATATATTGTTGGGGGATTGATACTATATCTTCCTCAAAATATATACATTAATATTAGTGGAAAATAAAGATTCATGACATTGATTTTTGGAGAACTTGAAATAAAAACTAGAAATGCACATAGCTATCAATGAGTATTCATGTTTGACTAACAGAAGGTAGTATAATTAAAATTGACGTGTGCTAACTGTAAGTGCACAAGTTGCTAAAGTAATAAAGTAATAAGTAAAATATCATTCCCACAAGAAATGTCTTTATGGATGAAGCAATTATTTAGACGATTGATATTGTTGGTTGTAGCTAATTAACTAAAGAAAGAAATAATAAAATGCAAATTAAGCTAATGAAAGCAAGTTATATAATTAAAATTATAAGAGTAACTAAATTAAAGTACTAAATTAACTCAGATAAACATCAAATTTAATAAAAGTTACTCCAAATAATTAGAGTTCCATACTCAATTTAACTTGAATTTCACTTGATCTAACAAATAATGGGTAATTGTAGATGGAAGTGGATTAATTCTATAATAATTAGGATTCTCTTTCAATATATCAAAGTTGCATCAATTCATGTTTTTGTGACTCATTATTTAAGTAAAACCTATTAAGTTCTTTAATTAATTCATAAAAATCCTCTCATAATCTTAGTTTATTTCTAGATCAAAGATTATAAGTTCTAAATCTTGATTTTCTACCATTAATCTTATTTTTTGGTCCATGAATAAATGATTTTAAATATTATTTTAGATGACCAAGCAAAGCAAATAATATCAAGAAATAAAATCAAATACAATACCTAATTCATTGATTAAAATTAAAGTAAAACCCATGATTAAAAATAGATACTACATACCAAAACTTTGAAATCTAAGAAAAATTACTCACAATCCATAATATTTATAAAAAAATTCATCAAATAAAGAGAAGTAAACATAGAAAAAACAAAGTATTAGAAAAACCTAAGAGAATTTCAATTTGGATGGTGAAATTTCATGTCGAAATTCCCTTCTTTGGTAGAAGAAGTGTTGCCTTTCTCTCCCCTACAAGAAATGTTGAGAGAAAATTAATTATCCTAGTCTCTCCTTCAACCATTCTCTCTCTCCACTTCCATCCATGTTCAGCTCCCCTTCTCTTTTCTAAGATTTTTCTATTTATATCCAAAGTGAAAATTACCTTTACAAGTTAAAAATCGATCCTATCTTCAATCTCGTTCATAGTTGTTATTCGGTTTCAGCCCCGATCTAGTTCGGTCTGGTCTAAAATCGATGAACACCTCTATTTGTGAATTATGCAAAAGTAAAATATGAAAGTCTAAGAATTATAAAAAGTCATTAATGGAAAAATATAAATAAAATATTTAGAAAATGTGAATAAAAAAATTCCATTAAGAATTTCATAATTAAAACTCATTTTTACTCAATTCCTAAACTACTATCAATAAAAAAAAACATTGAAAAGATAGATATACTCTATTAAAAAATTGTATTTATTAAAAAAAATTATAATAATCAACACATATATGGAAGTTTCTTACATAACAACATAAATTAATAGTATCCTCACCTAAATGGGTAACCACAAACAATGGTAATGGGAGAGAAAGAAAAGGTAATAAATAAAACTTTATGATAAATACATTAATATTTTAGTCCTAACAAACTTTTTTGTCTTAAATTTGTATAATTCATTTCAAAGGTTACCAAATTTGGTAGGATTTCATTTTAATCATCGTTAATTATATAATTAATTAAATTTCAAAATATTTTGTGGGAATTATATGATCAAAATAGTTATAAGCATTAATTATGACAAAATTTAGTAATTTAAAAAATATTTTTTAGAAGCAATATATTAGTTAAATTCTAATTCAAAAAGAATGAAAAATAAAAACTAAATTAAGTAGAACTCAAACTAATTTAAATCATTGGCTTTGTAATTTAAATCATTGGCTTTGTATGAAGGAGTTCATACAAGCTGAGTTTTAAAGAGTTTAAATTTGACTTGATGAATTGTTTTGAATTTGAGTCAAATTCAAACTCGAATCATTTTGAATTCAAAATTGGCTCATTTCAACCTCAAGCTTTCATTTATCTAAATTTTGATTAGCTCTTTAAAATTTTTGATGATTTTTAGTTTAAAAATAATAAGGTTAAACTTAAATAATTTTAGTTAAATAAATATATTTATGAATTAGCCTATGAATTTATAAATAAATAGTTTTAGAGTCTTCATACAGCTAAATATTTATAAGCTAAAACTTTATTCGTTTATTGAATGAGTTTAAAAAATAAATTCAATTTTAATTTATTTAAAAAATAAATCGAATCAAACCAAAATTTTATTGATAAAGTCTCAAATAACTCCTAAAAAATTTAGTTTATTTACTTCCTTATCTATATGAGTGAAGTTTTATTATTTTCAACACATATTGGTTTCATTTTAAATATTTATATAGGCAATCCATCAAATTCATGGAATAAATTCACAAAAAATATACTATCCCGATTCACAAATTTAAATCAATTAGGAACTATATATGAATCTAAATCCCAACAAAAAGAATGAAACACATATCAACATGACTAAGTTAAATGCAATTTGATGCGATGCATCTACACATATAAAAGTGATAGAACCATTGAAATTGAAAAATCAAACTAGTGGATTTAATTTATTTCTTTAATTTGATTTTGCTTAGATATTTTTAATAAAAAAATGAACAAAGCGAACTAATTTCAACATAAAGCTTAAAATGTCACATTTTGGTCAATTATATAAGTCAAACATACCTAATAACCATATGTTTTCTCTCACATGCATACAATAGCATGTCTTGTACATTCAAACGCACCAAACCTTAGCGACCAATCTTTCTTATTTTTCTTTGATCTTTTTTTTTTCTTATATTTTTTGGATGTCTTGCTCCTGTATTTTTTACATATCTTCTTTTCTCTATATCTATTATTTTTATCAACTTTTTTTTATATAACCTTTGTACTTTGAGTCTTCAAAGATGACTCTTTAAGTTTGTAATAGATGGACGACCACGTACAATCCATCGACTAATTGGAAAACGTCTAATCTTATTTGGCTCCATGATTTTGCTATACTCTTCTTTTTCTTCCTATCTTATATTCGTTTGTGTATTAGAGTAGACTCCTAATGGAAATTATTTAGTTCTAGCATTCTTCTTCTTATCTTTTGTCCATCATTGTATTGGTGTAGTACGTGCAATGGTAATGGTTTAGTTCTTGCTTTGTACCTCTGCCTTATGCTTGTTTGTGTTGTCTCAAGTGTAAATAACCAAGAAGGGGGTGAATTAGTCTCTTTTAAAAATCAATCAATTTTTCAAGTTCTTTCTCTAAACTTTTATGAAAAATTATATATATATACTCCAGAGGTTCTATCTAATCAACTCAAAGTATGATTGCTTTATTAATCAATTCGAATCAATAGAATAATTAGATTGCTAAAAATTTGCCTGTAAGTGAAGTTACTGTTCACACGAATTAGCAAAGTGTTCTGCTTTGCTAAAATGAGTTGTAACTTAATGAACATCTAGAAACAATTTATCGATAATCAAAATTCTTCAATTAAGCAATGCAACATTAATAAAGTAACTTTCAATAATAAGAAATAAAATTCTTTATAGTGGTTCAGTAATGCAGTTTATATCCACTATTCTCAAGGTTTCTCTTGAGATTTTCATTCTACTAAGATCTCTTTCTCCAGGTAAAAGATCTCTAAACTTCTCAGGTACTTGGTGATTACAAGTTTGATGACCTCACAAACTTCTTTAAGCTTACAAGGTGTTTAACAACCTCTTCTAAGTTATGTCCTCTCACTTGGATAATTCTTAAATAGGTTTTGAATACAAGAAATAATCACTCTCTTATAACATGAATACAATCAAATGAATTATAAAGAAGAGATAGAAGATTCGCTAAGGAAGAACAAGTGAAATGAATGAAGGCTTTGAAAACAAGGTTGATGCAAAACCCCAGACTAACATGCAATTGAAAACCCCATCACACAATGAGATCAAAGACACATGACAAGACTAATTCAATTATTGATCTACTATACCTTTAAATAATAAATAAACAAGAACATAGATAATCGAATAAGGAATAAGAATAGAATCGCAATAAAGTTACAAACCTCAAGAATATGCTAATTCTTGATGCAATACTAAGTTAAACAAAATCCTAATAAGAATTTTATTAAACTAGCAAAATAAATTGTTCAAAGGATCATAGATTGAATGAAAGGGTTCCGCATATGAGGGCCTTTTATAGCCTTCCAAATCATAATCTTAGTATAATAAGATTTCTTAATCCTAATCAAAATTTTTACCTTAACAAAAATTAATTTCTTTCTAAATAAATATTATATTCCTACCCTAAAAGAACAATGGCTTGGCCTAATTTGTTTAATTAAAAAATGCCCAATCAATATTAAAATAAGCCCAATAAAGTTTTAGTCCAAAATTAACAAATAGGCCCATGATATTTTCAGCTATTCATGTC
>CAOGCB010810806.1:0-15008 GCA_948266635.1 Cnidoscolus chayamansa | reverse complement strand
AATCTCTTGAGTTGTTGCTAGACTTGATCGTTGGATTGGCTCTCGCCTTTTCCTAAAAGAGACTTGAGTTCTGCTCCTGAATTCTTTGTATTTTTCTTTTGTAGATTGCTCTCTCTAGATCCCTCACTTGCTCCCTTTTTGGTTCCTTTAATAGATGGATGAAGTGTGGAAGTTGTAGAACAGTTAGTTGATCAGTTGGGGTCGGTTTTGGCCGGTTCTTGCAACTACCAACGGTTGGTCAAGGTGAAACAACATGACTCCTCGATCAGCCACTGGATTCTGCAACTGTCAATGCCGTGTCGCGACCAAGAATAGTGGATTCGCGGTCGCGACTTGATCTTAGGAAGCCACTGCCCGAAGTTTGGTCCAAGTCGCGATCGCGAATTGTGATGTCGCGACCGCGAGAACTTTCTGCCTGATTTTTGGCAAGTCTCGCGACCGCGAGGAAATGTTTCGCATGCGCGAATTCCGTTCCAAAGGCCCTTTCTCAGATGTCTTCAACTCGCGACCAAGAAGCCTTTTGGTCGCGGTCGCGAGTTTTGTCTGTGATGACTAAAAACTCACCCTTTTTTAATCCTTTTTAGCTTCCTTTCCATCTTCCAATGCTTATCTCCATACCTGTACTCATTTTAACCCAAAATTACACAAAAACAAGTGAAACATAACAAAAACATACAAAAACACACACAAATCAACACAATAAAATATAGTACTTAAGCAATGCCATCAGAAAGCATGTGAGTGAGGACAAAGCATGTTGGAAAGGATATATGTTGGTTTGTAGCGGCAGTCATCAAATTTTGAGTGTTACATATGTCCTTTGGGATGTATCACGGATTGTCCCGTGAAAGTAATATAAGTGGGGGTTGAGATGTTCCAGGCGATATTTATGTATGTTATGTATATGGTAAGTCCCAGATGGCCAAAAGGAGCTTCTAGGCGCATATTTATGTTTTGGGTAGTTCCTGAAAGATGGCTATGTCAACTGAAACTACTTAGAGATCTTGGTAACAATGTTGCCTAAGGTGAAATGTTTGACGACGTTGCATGTACACGAGCATGAAATTTATGTTTTATGTATATGCTCATAAAGCTATTTCAAAATAGCTTACTCATTTTATGTCCTCCCATCCCATCCCCGATTCCCATCACGTTTTTCACAGGTATGCAGGATGTACAAGAAAAACACAAGGTAGCTCAGATGTGTCACTTTGATGTAATAGTTATGCATGATTTGCCCCTAGGCTATGTAGAATATTTAATGTTAATAAATATGTTTTATAATCTCATGTAATTTGATATTTTATGTTAGATTAGAGTACATTATGTCATGCTTATTATGATGACATGTACATGTATATATAGGACACCTATATTAAGAATTTAAATATTCCTTGTGTTGTCATGTACTTAAATAATGTATTTGCATGAGATTTTCTATGTAAGTGTTTAATGTCAATGTTTAAGAAATGTGAATGAAGTGGAAATTGTCATGTTACATAATGTTTACAGCTTGTTATGGTTTAGGTCGCCTTGGGTGGTCGGGATTCTAACCGCCGATAACAGTCGACGAGGGCAGGTTGTTACACCTAACTAGACAAAAAGTGTTATATTCAATCATTAAATGTAAGATGTGAAAGGATGTACTGTGTGGTAGCCACTTATGGAAGGATATGGTCGAACCATATTTGACATTCCGACACTACGGGAGTCATGATGAATGGCTAGATGCCTCTCGTGATTTGCACATATAATAAATTCATTTGGAATGAATTTCTAATTTAAATTTATTTAAATTATATATGTGTTATTGTAGTGGACTGAAATTCCAATGATTCACATATATAAGAGAAAATGAAGACAAAGGTAAAAATAACAAGTCCAAATAATATGAGATATTATTGGGCCTAAACATAAGATGTTATTGGGTCTGGATAAAATGAGGAAGTTAATGCAAGTCTATTGGATTTAAATATTTACCTAAAGGGCTTAAAGGTTGGTCCTTTTAATTAAGTGCTTAAAATTGGGCATTTTTAATGTGATTAAACACCTAGGCCTAATTTAAGCAAACCAACCACATTATAAATACATCTTAAGATGGTCACCATCCACCTAAGGAAGTGCAACACAAGAAATAAAGCAACCCTAGCCACATCTTTTCCTTACCTCATTATCCTTGTCGTCACCACCTTATGTAACATCTTACTTTCTATAATTCTGAATATTATGTGTAATATTCC
The DNA here is from genome assembly GCA_948266635.1 of Cnidoscolus chayamansa. Classification (NCBI taxonomy): domain Eukaryota; kingdom Viridiplantae; phylum Streptophyta; class Magnoliopsida; order Malpighiales; family Euphorbiaceae; genus Cnidoscolus; species Cnidoscolus chayamansa. Next base: position 12,768 of record CAOGCB010810806.1, on the reverse strand, counting down.
AAGTATAAATGAAGAAGTGTGTTTTTTTAAGAATAAAACTAATTAAGGTATAAAATACTATATAAAATATAGTTGAAATTTTAAAAGAAAGGGAAAAAAGTAATGCATTGACCGTGAAAGGGAGCATGTCTTAGTTAGGAAGACTCGATCATAGAATACAATTTGACTGAATATGTATCATGATAGGAATTAGGATGAGGCATACATGTCTTGGTTAAATGAAGGATGTGTCTTGGTTACAAGATGGAGGAATAAAGGATGAGTCATAATGGAAGGGAAAATGACTCGGTAGGATAGATTAGCATTATGACTTAATACGGGTGAGATAAGGATGGCTCGGTTAACATAGATGAGAGAAGAATTGTAAATCGGTTAAGTATGAATGAAGGCTCATTTTATGAAGAATAAGATAAGGATGGTCCATTGAACATGATGGAAAGACAAGGGACATAACGAAGTCTCAGTCTAGAAGGAAGAGAATTGGATGTCTCGGTTTGGTAAAGAAAGATGAGAGAAAAGCAGAATAAGCCATTTGTTTTAATGGAGGAAGGATAAGTAGATTAAGATGAGATTTAATGGATAATAAATGTGAGTTCTAGTTCATGAAGTGCCATCTGTCTAGGAGAAACGATTAGTGGCATTAACATTGAACTTAGGAAGGACAATTGTCTTAAGAGAGAATGAGGTGGCATAAGAAAAGGTAGTATATAAGCTTAACACACATACTTATTCATGGTTACAAAAGAGAGAAAAGAGAGAAAAATTCAAGCTTATAGAGACCTTTCTAAGCTTTAAAGCTTTTGAGAGAAAAGAGATTGTGAGACCTTGGTATGGCCATATAAGAGAATTAAAAGGAAGAAGCTATGGTGGAAAAGGGACCACAAGTAAACCGAGACAAGGAAGAAAGGAAGGAACTGTGAAGCAAAGGAAGAAAAGAGGAGGATATATATCCTGGTTAGGTGCTATACACATGTTGATAGTGTTAGGTGATATACAATTTGAAGAAATATATTAGGTGACTAGTATATAAAATAGATTATGTTAGAGGTACATGCATGATGATAATGTTTGGTGATATGTGTGAATAATGCATGAAAGATATTATCAAGTTTATTGAATAAATTTTTATGCTACAAAATATGAATTATATAAGAAATAATAGGTTCTTCTATTTTATACATTTTATTTAAAAAGAAAAATATAGTTAAAATATGTTTAAAGATAGTGTAAGGTAATAAGTTAAGTAAAAGCTTACTGAATGTATTGGTTGTTATGCATGAATTGTGTAAATATGAGGAAACAAGTATCAAAAGAATTATTATAATGAAGTTAGGATATTAACATGATAATGTCTCGGTATGGGATGTCTCGGGTGAGTTATTAATTAGTCTAGGAAGTCTCAATTGTGCGAAGTTTGCACAATGGAGCAGTAGAATTGAAAAACCTAATGAATGGATCAATTTTCATGGTAAATGGACAACGTTGCAAATTATATTTAGGTGAGAAGAGTGATTTTCAAACTTAAATATATTTAACTGATAAATACAGGTTGTACAGGTTAGTGTTTGAAATAAATAAATAAAATACTAGTGTGTTTTTGTTGTGTGTTTAAGTGTTATTTGTTTTGAATTATTTTGCTTAGTTTTATATGTAACTATTTGATTTTATTATTACTATTTTCATAAAATCCCAAGCCAAAACAAGACTTGAAAAATGCTAATAAAAGAGTTTTTCATGGATTGGAGAAGTGAGCAAGGATTCAAGGATTCAACAGAAGAAAAGTCGCGAGTGCAGAAGAGACAATCGCGAGCGTGAAAAGCAACATTTTGCAGACAAAAACTTTTGATCAATATTCGCAACCATGACCTATTGTTTCGCGAGCACGAATTGACGCAAAATGTAGACAGTAACTTTACTTCAGTACTCGCGATGATATTCTCGCCAGCATGAACGCGAGGTCTTGCACAAAGGAGAAATTCAACCACGTCGCGACCGCGACATTTTAAATCACGAGCGCGAAAATGGAAAAAACCAAACAGAAGGTACATTCATATAAATCACGAGCGCGACATCTCAAGTCACGGGCGCGACTTGTCAATGGTATTTTTTTTCTCCGCGTCTGTTCAGTGAAAAGTCGTGCTTTTTTGTTTCAAAACCCTTAGTCGCGATATATTTTTAAGTATCGACTGCCATAACCCTCTCCCCTTTCCTCTAAACACTTCATCTTTTCTTTCAACTCCAAAGAAACCCTCAAAATATTTCCTCTCCCTCTTCCCAGCCAATCTTCTCTACACTTTATTTCTGCATTTCCTTTTTCTGTCTTCATCTTCTTTTAATCACTAAGACATCATGCCTTTCAAAAGAAGAGCCCAGAAAAATGTTCCAACTGCATCATTGGCACCAGGAGTAATGAATATTGTCGATAAGTATGATGCACTATTTGCCATTTTGACAGACGAAGAAGGTAAGCATTATAAAAAATTAGCCAAGTCAACTTTTACTTGTTTGTATGTTCTTGACCGGAATCTTTTGCAAAATACTGGAATTTTAGAGAAAATAGAACATTATTTGAAAGTGCTGAATTTAGAAACATATGATAGGTTGAGAATTCCAGATTATGCTAATTGCACAATTGAATGCCTCACTACTCTTAAATGGGTTGATGAAACAAATTATGCACTAAAATTTAGACACAAGGGTGAGGAACTTATATTAGACTATGATAAAATGAATCGTTGGTTGGGACTTCCCACCGTGGGATTTCATTTTAAGCCATCAGGATGGAAAGCATCTGTAGTTTGGGAACAATTTACTGGCCAAATAACCTACAATGCTAAAAATGCAGGAAATCGTTGGCTTAAAGATGAAAGTCTATTGTATTTTCATAAATACCTATGCTATGCCTTGTTTGGACGGGTGGAAGCCACCAAGGTCCAAACCAAGGATTTGTTTGTTTTGGAATGTATTTTGCAGGAAAAAAGTGTGGATGTTGCAGGAATCCTCTTTGATGCTCTTTATAATGCTTCCCATCATCACGGTAAATCAACTTTGGGAGTAAGTGGTATCGCCCCAATCCTCATACGTATTGCCTGAATGCCACTGCCACCATTCCGTGCACAACTGATGGGTGATGTCCGTCCTTTAGGGGGTGCATTCTTAAAAAGAGCCGGATTGGTGGATGAAATTCAAGATGGTGATATTACAACATATCGCTGGAAATCTTAGGAGCAACGTGTTGGTGTGCAAGAGGGGAATGCAGGCACATCTACTGCTCCACCGATGCCAAGTCAAAGAACTGATAGAGGAAAAGCTCCTACCTCCTCATCAAGAATGGGCAGTGATGAAGAAGAGGAAGAAGTTGCAGGTTGGAGGTAAGTTCTTCAACATGTTGAGGGCTTGGAAGGATCACAACATGCCTTACAACTTCAGGTTTCGGGCATGGATGCCAAGCTTGACATTATGCACAAGGAGCACCGTAGCATGGCTCAGACGTGGATGTCATACTTCCGCAAGCAAAATATCAAATTCTCACCATCGCCTCCAAACTCCATCGAAGATTAAGGTTTTTCTACCCTTTGCTATTTTGTTTTCTTAGTTGTTTTTGCATTATGTTTTGTTTTTGTCTTTGCATTGTGTTTATGTTTTTTTTTTCTATCTCTTTTTCTCATTCACAATGGGGACATTGTGAGACTTAAGTGTGGGGGAATAAATGCTTGCACAATTATATGATTCTTAAGTAGGAAAAAAACAGAATGAGTCGCGACCGAGAATGTAATATTCGCGACTGTGATTTTTGCCTTAGCAGTTTCTGCTTCATTATGGACATAAATCGCGAGCGCAAATGGTAGTTTCGCGACCGCGACTCATCTTTTGAGGTTTCTGTGTCCGATTATGACAATTTTCTATGTTACTTTGTTATTGCTATTAAACCCTTCCATTCTTGAGTTCTTTAAATAGATGATTTATATGTTTATTAGATTATATTTAATGCTTTTTGAGTTTGAGATTATTGAATATGTTATGAAGGTTAGAACTTTGTTTGTAAAATGAACTTATTTTAAAAGTTAAGCATACCATTTGGAAGGTCTTTACCAAAATTTTAAAGTCTTGAGTTAATTATCTAGACAATATTTGGATATGGAATATTTTTACATCCTAACTTGAACATGAAAATAGAAAGGAAATGGAAACTTAAGTTTTTCTATGTGTATTTCAAGTCAATAAAGGATGAAGGTATTGCGAGAAAAAAATCGTTATGAAAAAAAAGGTGAGAATTGGTATAGAGCATAAAATGCAACAACTTTTGAGTAAAAAAATGTGAGCAAATGGTATGGAGCATAAAATGCAACAACTTTTGAGTATTAGAAATAGATTATCTAAAAATGCCTTGAAATGAGAAACAGTACATGTGAACTACTAAGTGTCCTAAGTACTTTTCTATTTTCCATTTTCGTAAAAAAGAAAATTTATTCATTCCATGTCTAAGTTTGGTTAGATCTTTAACTTTAGATTTTGTTTGCTACAGTTCTTCCACATAGTATGTTTTACTTGATAATTTAGGTTCATTTTCAATGTTGTTTTGATCTTGATAGCACGTTTTCAAATAATTCAAATGGAAAAGTAAAATATAATCTGTAAAATATAATCCATAAAAAGTTACTGCATTATTTTGCTTAGGGACAAGCAAAAACTTAACTGTGGGGGAATTGATGGCATTGCCAAAGTAGCATTTTTCATTATTTTATTTTGTGTGATTGTGTGTGTTTTTTATTATGTTTTTTTATGTTTCTTGTAGTTTTGGGTTAGAAAACTTGTAGGTAGTAAGTCCGGCTTTGGATTGAGGAAATCCTAGTAAAAACAGGATTGGAAAGGTGAAATTTGGGCTGAATGTTCAAACCAGGAGAAAGTTGCGAACGCGACTTTAGGCTTCACGATCGCGATTTGGACCTGAAACGAGACAGTAGCTTTGGTGATCAAGTCGCGAGTATGACTTTAATTGCACGATCACGACATGACATACAGCAGGGGCAAAACTGAAAGTTGGTCGAGAAGACATATTGGTTCAATGTGTCTGTTCGGTGGCAGTTGATGAAACGGGCCGAAAACTACTCCAACTGATCAACCAACTGCATCTTAAACTTCCCACATCAGTTCTCTATAAATATTCATCTAGGGTATCAAAACAAAAAAAAAGAGAATATAGCAGAAAAAGCAAAGGATTGATGACAGCAGAACTTAAACATTATTTTACAGAATAGGCGAGAGCCATTCTTATGATCAAGCCAAGCAACAAATTAGAAGATTCCTCGAGGTGTGACGCCCTCCAAGAGGCAGAAGTGATTGTTTTTAATATTCTTCTTGTTCTTTAAGATCTTTTGTTTGTTGTATTTCATTTACTCTTATCAAAAAAAGCATTGTATGAATGTGGATTTTATGGAATGAAATGTTCTTAAAGTTGTGTTATTGACTCATGAATTTGATTGTTAATGGAAAAGTTGTTCTCATAAGGAAATTAAACCTTCCATCTCAATAAGTTAACATTTATTTTAAGCATGATAATGGTTGAAATAAAGTGCATGAAATATTTCTAACTTACTTTGACAGGAATTAATACTAGCTTGTTGTACTAATCAAATGACAAGTTTTAGGTTGATATCTTGTTGAAATAAAGAATTGAATACATCTAAAAATAGATGTATTATATGACTTTGACTCAGACCGAGAGGTTGGTTAAAACTATTTGAATGCATTTAAGAAAGTTAAGTTCCTAAAACCCGAGTTTTGATTAGGGGAAAGAATTTGAAAGGCATAATCCAATCTTTAATTGAGTTGCTGTATCTCTGAAAATAAATTAGGTTGATAGTTACTATTTAGAACTCTATTTAGGATTAGATAAATAATTATGAATTATCATATTATTGCAAACACGACATGAAAAGGAGTAATAGGTGGACATAACCCATTCCTCGTGGAAACGATCTTTTTATTACTACATTGCGATCCATATACTTTCGGGTTATCAAGCAACAAATTCAAATGGAAATAAGTTAAGCCAAATTATCGAAAATAAGGAAGTTGTTATTGTACCTTATTTACATGTGTTAAATGATGTTATTACCTGGTTGAGAATTTATATGTATTAGATTAAGAACATGTGCATGGGAAATTAATGAATTATATATGGATGTTAGATGACTTGGTTACGAGATTGCTGAGAAAACAATGGAACATGATGAATAAGAAAATAATTACATAACCTATATATTTCATGATAATGTTGATAAATAGTGTGTTGAAGATAATTGCAATCATTAATAAATATGGCTCTAGTAATTTGATGTGGGATACAAGGTTAGCTTAACAGTGTGACATCTCATAGGAACCCCACAATATTGCTATATGCTATATGGATATATAGGGCTATAGTGAGATACGCCGCATGGACAGGCCCGATATGCCATCTACTAAATATTCGGCTTCGGCCTACTAGATCAGCACATAGTTCCTATATGTATATGTCGGCTTCAACCAATTAGGATATTCTTTTATCTTGTGATCGATCCTGTTGAGATGTACATGGGCCTTAATAATAAATCCTAAATGCTAAAATGTTAAAAATACTTGTGAATAAACATGATATGTGGTTATATGGAAATAATTTGATATGAGGAATTAAATGAACACAAATAGAAATGTTTATTAAATCATATATGGAATTGAATAATAAATGACACAAGTTAAATGTTTTATATGAATTGCTAATAATGCATTTTTATTCAGAGTGTATATGTTGTGATACTACAAGATAGTTGTATATTTGTTATATACACCCACTGAGCATAAAGCTCATTGTGTTAGTTTTTACCACAAGTAGGTCCATAGCAGCTGGGATAGGATATGCAATGCAAAGATCTATAGTTAAGAGGCGATTATCATAGCTGGTTTGTACTCTTTGTTAGATATTTGGATACCTGGCATGTAGTAAGAAATGTATAGTAATATATATGTTATTAATGTTAGTTAACTAAAGATAAATGTTCTGAAATTATAAATAATAATATTTTGATGTTTAATATAGTAAAACTTTTTTTGATTTATCGCCTTTAAATTGTTTATTATGACTAACAAACAATTTATTATGACTAAGTATAAGAATTGCACACTCTATCCGAGCTCTCCATAGTTTGGCTAGGAGGGTGTTACATTTACTGGTATCAAAGTAGAGGTTTAGGCGATTCTAGGACATAAGTCAATGTGTGTGTGTGTGTGTGTGTAAAATGTAGGAATAATGTACATGCCAAAAGAGTCGAGCTATAATGTGAGTCTATTGTAGATTAATATTTGAATATAGATATGATGTCAAACTCACAGAGGGCAGTTAATGAAGAGGTTGAGAGCTATGCTCCCTTATCAGTGGAGTATGAAGGTGCTCATGCTGCCTCTAGACATGAAGGAGATGGACATGATATGTTTTCCAATGTATGGTTGAGATGCTAGATGGATAGCAGGGGTTGTACCATAGGCAGCGGTACCATCTGCACCAGCGCAGATTCCCGATAGACCTCTGATAGAGAAGCTTCATAAGTATGGAGCCACTGAGTTCAAGTGGAAATTAATTGATGATCCATTTATAGAAGAGTATTGGTTGGATGGTACAAAGAGAGTACTATGATAGTTGCAATGTCTATCCTCATATAAGTGATATGTGCAATCTATTCTCTAAAGGAGGAGGCCTATCAGTAGTGGTTTATAGTAGAGTAGTTACTTCCTTCAGAACAACATACATGGGAGAACTTTGTTGCAGAATTCCACAAGAAGTATGTTGTAGATTTGTACATAGAAGAAAGGGGGAGAGAATTTCTTAATCGTCGACAAAGGAGATCCATGTTTAACTAGTATGAAAGAAACTTTATCAAGCTTAGTAGGTATTAATGAAAGTTAATACCTGCATAAGGGATTAGATGTAGTAGATTTGACCAGGGATTACATAATGAGATTACAATGTATATAGCTACTCAGTTCATCAGGGACTTTTCTACTCTAGTAAAGGCAGCTCTGAGTATAGAGCAAATTATGGAAGATGAGAAGAGCAGAAGACAGAGGGGTCAGTAGAAGTGAAATTAGGCACAAACAAATGTTCCCCAAACTAGTAGTAAGAGGTTTAGAATCCCATAACAGAAATGGAAAAATCAATCACATAGGTAGAATTAGAGGACGAGACATAGCTTTATGGGCAGACTTGAGCCATATGCTACTTCTGTTGCTAGTACTGGAGGACTGGATCAAGGTTCTTGACCTTTACCTGTGTATGAGCACTGGGGTAGAAAGCGTGAAGGGGTATGCCTAATGTTGATGGGTGCTTGTTATTTATGTGCATCTACAGAGCATTTAAAGAGAGAATGTCTACGAGGTCAAACTCTATAAGCATCACCACATGAGCAATCCATTCCTCAAGGGGGCAGAGGTAGAGCTCAAGGTCGAGGAGATACTAGTGTGGCTAGTTAAAGGATTATAAGAGTTTCTAAGATAGTGGATAGGCTAGATACTAGAGCGCCTGCTAGACTTATGTGATCAAAGCCAAATAGGACCAAGACACACCAAATGTAATAGTTGGTATTCTTTTGATTTTTGATCTTATAGTACATGCATTGATAGATCCTGGTTCTACACATTCATATATATGTGCACCTGATGATAATAGAGAAAAATTGCATGTTGATACTTTAGTTAGGAAATACTTATGACTAATCCTTTAGGATGTAGTGTGGTTCTGAATATAGTGTATAAAGACTGTCCAATAGAGATACATGGACACATTTTTCTTAGAGATTTAATAAAATTGTCTTTCTTGAGAATTTTACTTACTATTGGGCATGGATTGGCTTTGTAAACATCAGGTAGTAGTAGATTGTAGACAAAAAGAATCACTCTTAAGACCTTAACCGATGATGATGTAGTATTTATAGGTCAGAGGATGGATTTCTTGTCTAATGTGATATCAGCCACTATAGTTAGACAAATGATTGGAAAAGGGTGCACGACTTACTTAGCACGTATATTTGAGTCCAAGCAAGGGAACTTAGATGTACATGGTATACCCACTATTTGTGAATTTATGGTTGTATTTCCTGATGAATTGCCAAGAGTATCACCAGGTAAAGAAGTGGAGTTTGCCATTAAAGTTATACCAAGTACGATACTAATATCTATAGCTCCTTATAGAATGGCACCTGCAGAGTTGAGAGAATGGAAGACTCAATTACATGAGCTGCTACATAAGAGTCTTATTCAACCTAGTGTATCCCCATGGTACCTTATAATTGTGCATTGATTATTGGTAATTGAATAAGATGACAATCAAATATCCTTTGCCATGAATTGAAGATTTATTTGATTGGTTAAAGGGAGCTAATGTATTCTCTAAGATTGATATGAGATATGGATATCATCAATTGAAGGTGAACGATACATATGTGTGTAAAACTGCTTTTAGGACTAACTATGGGCATTATGAATTTCTAGTCATGCCATTTGGGCTAACTAATGCACCTATAGCCTTTATAGATTTGATGAACCATATTTTCTATCCATACTTGTACAAATTTGTGGTAGTATTTATTGATGATATTTTGATTTATTCTAAGACAAGGGAGGCACACAATCGACAGTTGAGAATATTGTTGCAAATTTTGAGAGAGAAATGACTTTATGGTAAATTTAGTAAGAGTGAATTTTGGTTAGGTAAAATATTTTGTATGGGTCATATTGTATTAGAAGAAGGTATTAAAGAAGACCTGAAGAAGATAGAATCAACAGTAGAATGGAAATTACTTGAGAATGTTGTGGAGATTCATAGTTTTCTAGGATTAGTCGAATACTACAGAAGGTTTGTAAAGGGATTTTCACTTATTATTGCTCCATTAACTATATTGTTATAGAAGAATGTGAATTCAAGTGGATAAAGGAGTGTCAAAGGAGTTTTGATAATTTGAAAACTATTCTTACATATGCTCCAATTCTTACTCAACCAATAACAAGGAAGGCTTTTGTAGTGTATAGTGATGCTTCTCACATAAGATTGGGTTGTGTGCTTATGCAGGAAGGAAAATTAGTTGTATATGCATCTAGACAATTGAAAGTACATGAGAAGAATTATCCAAAGCATGATATAGAATTAATAGCTATTGTGCTTGCATTGAAGCTATGGAGACATTATCTGCATGCTGAAAAGTGCCACATTTATACTAATCATAAGAGTTTGAAGTACTTACCCACTTCGAAGGAATTGAAATTAAGACAAAGAAGATGGATGGAATTAACTAAAGCTTTTGATTGTATCATAGATTAACATCCAGGTAAAGCAAATATAGTAGCGAATGCACTGAGTGGCAAGATGATAGTCATTCTAAGAGCTATGAATGCTCGACTAACGCTAGCTAGAGATGGTGTAATTATAGCAGAGTTAATGGTTCAACCCTATTTTCTATAGCATATTAAAGAGTCACAAAAGGAGGATCAAGAAATAATTCCATGGGGTGAATCAGTAAAGGAGGGGAAGTTAGCACAATATGTGATGAAAGATGATGGATGCTTGTATTATAAAGATAGGATATGTGTACCTTGGATTGGTGAGTTGAGGTAGAACATACTTATAGAGGCATACACTAATTCTTATGCTATGCATCCTGGTAGCACAAAGATGTATAATGATTTGAACAAGGAATATTGGTGGTCATGGATGAAGAAAGAAATAGCAAAGTTTATTTCTAAATGTCTAACATGTCAACAAATGAAAGTAGAACATCGGGTACCTTCTGGATTGTTACAATCTATAGCAGTACCAGAATGGAAATGGGACAAGATTATGATTGATTTTGTTATAGGACTACCACTTAAACTGAAGAATCATGATGCTATATGGGTCATTATAGATAGATTGACTAAGTCAGGACATTTCTTATCAATTCAGACTAGTTATATACTTGAGAAGTTAGCTGAATTATATATATAGGAGATAGTCCGACTACATGTTGTACCACAATCTATTGTGTCTGACGGGGACCTGAGATATACATAATGATTTTGGAAGAAGGTCCATAAGGCATTGGGAACTAGACTGAATTTCAATAGTGCATTTAATCCACAAACAGATGGTTAATCTGAAAGGGTGATACAAGTACTAAAAGATACGCTATGAAGTTTTGTCATTGATTTTCAAGGTAATTGGGAAAGATACTTACCTTTAGTGAAATTTGGTTATAATAATGGTTATCAGGCTAAGATCAAGATGGCACTGTATGAAGCACTTTATGGGAGAAGACACCGAACTCCTCTCAGTTGGATTGAAATGGGTGAAAGCATATTTGTAAGACTAGAATTGATAAAAAAGACAGTGGAAAAGGTAAAGATCATTAGAGAATGGCTAAAAATAGCAATTGATAGGCAAAAGTCATATGCAGATTTGAAACAGAGAGACATAAATATGCAATTAGTGATAGTGTTTTTGAAAGTTTCTCCTAGGAAGAAGATTATCAAATTTGGTAAGAAGGGTAAACTTAGTCCAAGGTTTATTGGCCCATACGAGATCCTTGAATGTATTGGACCATAGCCTACAGACTTGCCTTACCATCTGAGTTAAACATGATTCATAATGTATTTCATGTGTTGATGCTCAGAAGGTATCGATCAGATCTTTCACACATTATTCCATTGGAGGAAGTAAATATTTAATTAGACATGACTTATGAAGAGGAATCAATTCAAATATTAGTAAGAGAGTTCAAGAAGTTGAGAAATAAGGAAGTCTGAGTGGTGAAGATTTTATGGAGAAATCACAAGTCAGAAGAAGCAACGTGGGAGAGTGAAGAAGTAATAAAGCAGCAATACCCTTATTTATTTGAATAGTGATAAAATTTCAGAATGAAATTTTCTTAAGAGGGAAAAATTTTAACATCCCAAATTATGTGATATTGAGACAGACTGTAATATGAAAGTTTATTAAAAAAGAATGATGTTTAATATGTGTTTTGTCACACCTCCTGATGGGTGTCGAGGCCACCAAAAATAATAAACCTGCTTTTCCTAACAAAACAAAATAAAAATATTGTAAATAGTGTGAGAAGGGTCGAACCCTAGGGACTAGCCTTGCCCAAGGCTAACCAAATCTGGACCTACTGAATCGTTAAAATAATATAAAAATGGGGGAATTGTACTAGCCTTGCCCAAGGCTATCCAAATCAGGACCTACTAAATCGTAAAGATAAAATAAAAATGGGATAAAGGGACTAGCCTTGCCCAAGGCGGATCTGCTGAATCGTAAAAACAAAATAAAAATGGGAGAATTGTTTTGTTATGAGATGCAAAAGGAAAATAAATTGGTGGAAGTGAATAGGAACGAAATTGAAACAGCAAAAATAATTAAAAACCTGAAATAATAGGAGACGAACTCAGCCAAAGGTAATTCGCGGTATGAAGTTCATATGGATCGATCATCGACTCTGGGATAACTAATCAATTTAACATTGCAGACAAGTTATAGCCGAAAGGAACGTCCTTCCAACCAATCTTACCGTATTATTATGTTACTAAGATGCGATCTAATAATAACCCCTAATTAACAAGTAACCCTAAGTACGACGAAGGATTTAACTTGTTAACAGCATTAAAAACTAGTAAGACCTTGCCCTAGTCAACAAAGACTACGAGAATTCATTTAAACTAGATTATGCCTTCACTCAATATAACCCAAAAGCATCTATACAATCAAGT
>CAOGCB010810725.1:0-11584 GCA_948266635.1 Cnidoscolus chayamansa | reverse complement strand
AAAAAAAATCGATAAGGACATACTATTTCTCGATAATACTTACAGAATCACACTCGAAACTTATCTACGAGAAGAGCACGGTAACGGAAACCAAGACGATGACGTTTTAGATGAGATCGATAACAGTCTGGAGAAGCGTACAGAAACAAGCTTTATACTTTTATATCGGGCGGGTAAGGAAACAAGGTAACCGGCGGGGCCGGTTGTTTTGTCGATGGGGAAAGGATGTCTGACCGGCTATGTTTGGGTAAAGCGCGTCGTGATGTGGAATAATATCTCATTTATCTGCTTACTCAAAATCCGTACGGGTGGAAGAAATCGTGCGCACCGGTTTTACAAAGAACGAGGTTTGGGTACGAAAATGCGGCGGTTCTGTGTGGACAATGAATTTGTCTTCAATTCGTTGATTTAAATCCGTTTATCGTAATTTTTTTTTTTTAATTCATTGCTTACTTTTTTTGAGGTAAAATCATTCTTATTGATTTATATTAAAATAGAGGTTACATAGGAGAAAATCAGAGGGGGAGACCCACGCCGAAGGGTTCAATGTTCCCAAGCCTTTTTTACAAAAGTGTGGGCTAGCTCATTGGCCCTCCTGGGGTCCAAAATAGAGAGATCTTTACAGTCTTAGATTATTATTCCTACTTTTGTTCTATCGTCCATGTTTGCTTGAATTGCATGGTAAAGAACCAAGTAGTCGGTTTTCATTTCAGCTTCTTCCAACTTGTGTTTAAGAAGCCACAGGACTTCTTCCCTCAGACTGAACGCTTCTATTAATTTTAGGTTTAAGCAAGCTAGAATCACTATAGAGACGCAGCTATCTCTGATAACCGCTACTGTACCTCTTGCTCTTATATATGGACAAATAGCTCCATCGACATTATAGTTTAGCTCGGTGCTTTTCATTTTATGATTTACTAATTAATTTATCGAGTTGAGGATTTAATAGAAATTAATTAATAGTAAAGAATTTATTTTATGGTATTAAAAATACATGTATTTTAATGAAATGAAATTTATTAATATTGCTTTACAACACAAATAAAATTATAAATTCACCTTTTTAGAATTAAAAAATTATGTTTATTGTTATGTATTTCATACGATAGGTTGTTTTGTATACAAACCTGATATAACAACGACGTCGTATTTGTAAGAGCGAAGAGCGCATATATGATCGAGTCGTGTGGCGGGCACCGAGGAATCAATGAGTGCATATTATCTTTAGAGCTGCGAAGGAGAGACGGAGAAAGTAAGAAGAATATGGGAGATCTGTATGCCTTGGACTTCGATGGAGTTCTGTGTGACAGCTGCGGCGAAAGCTCTCTTTCTGCTGTCAAGGTCTCTTCACTCTAGTTTGGCTGCTGAGAAAATGGAGCACCAAACTATAGAAAAATAAAAACTGGATTTTGAATTTGTATTTATTCTCCCATTTTAAGTGCTATTGCAATTTTTCTTTACTCTCTTTTCATAATATAATAGGCTGCCAAACTGAGATGGCCGGATTTGTTCGACTCTGTGGATTCCGCCATGGAAGAGTGGATTGTTGATCAGATGTTCATTGTAAGCCCTTATCTAACTGGATTGGTTTAAGATGGAATTTTTCAATTACTATACTGAGGAGAATTTGTAGTGATTTACATTCCCAAATTGTAGCTGATTCTCAGCTATTCAACTAGAGGTTTCTATCCAGGAATTGTTTTCACCTCTCAAGTGATTTTTTTTTTAGAAAGAAAGGGCAATATGTATGTCTAATTCTATTATCTTTTCATAATAGTTTGATTATTGATTGTGATATGTCATGTCGAGATATTGGCTGGCTTATTTTGTAACAGGTGCGGCCTGTGGTGGAAACTGGATATGAAAATCTTTTACTTGTGAGGTTGCTTCTGGAGATGAGAATACCATCCATTAGGAAGTCTTCGGTGGGTATATATTACCACAGCTCTTGCTTTAAAATATCTGCGGAATATGGAAGAACTAAGATCATTGCAATAATTTATCTTGGTTCTTGACAAGGATAGCACTAATCAAGATTTCTTCTGCTTAAACTTATATTCAATTGTGTATGCTGATAATTGGTTTAAACCTGATTATTGTGTTTCAATATGCAAGGTTGCAGAGGGATTAACGATTGAGAGGATATTGGAAAACTGGTTGAAGATAAAACCTGTCATTATGGAAGCATGGGGTGAGAATAGGGATGCTTTAATAAATCTCTTTGGAAAGGTCAGAGATCAGTGGATGGATGAGGATTTGGCAACATGGATTGGAGCAAACAGGTATTTCAATAAAGTCTTCAAACAGGAAAAAAGCATATAATATTTTTACTAAGTGCGCCATGAAAAAAAACTACACCAAAAGTTATGGGTCTGAAAGGTACCCTTTTTCATTGTTATGTCTATGGGAATTTTTGGAGTTGAAGTCCTCTACATGATTGTTGTGCTTTCTCTGATGGTTCTTTTAAGATTGTGCTGACACCTTTCCCATTCTTGGTAACATTTTATATTGGAATTCGACTTTTGTGTCTAGAAAGCTCACCTCGTCACCCAATATTGGCAAGCCGTAAATGCATTTATGTGATATGAGATTTTACCGCTGAACTGCTTGGCTTTGCCCGTAAATATCTGAGTAGAGGTTATTTCTCCTGCAGATTCTACCCAGGTGTGCCCGAAGCCTTGAAATTTGCCAGTTCTAAGGTGTATATCGTCACCACAAAACAGGTGTGACCTATTATTTCTTCTGCATTTTCACCCAGACAGAAGCTGGAATTGTTGTAATGTAGCATTCTACTAAATCCTTGTCAGGTTTTGGAAGGAAAGGAAATAAAAAGTAGGAATTTGATGACAATTAAAGCATTTAGTATTGTACATTTGTTAGTCCTTCATCTCCTCTTTCCCTTGTTGATTTTTTCTTATTATCAGAGCCGATTTGCAGACACATTATTGCAAGAGCTTGCTGGAGTCACAATTCCACCAGAAAGAATATATGGTTTGGGAACTGGGTTAGTATGCAGCGCTTGAGGGGTGTTGGGAAAGCTATGTTGTCTTCTTTGGTTCTTCTGTCCATAATTTGCTTCCTAAAATAGATGGTTTTTTACTTCATCACCACCCTTACTTTGGTTATTCTTTTCAGTCCCAAGGTGGAAGTTCTGAAGCAACTTCAACATAAACCAGAACACCAGGGTCTGAAACTGCAGTAAGACACCTTGATACTTGCTTTTGGTTAAAAAATATGGTCCTTTGATGGATCTTTCGCCAACCTTCTCTCATCTATTCTTCTTCCTTTTTTTTTTATCCCTCTGATGATAAAATTGGAAAATGGAAATTGACTCTGCTAAATTTCAGTTTTGTGGAAGATCGACTAGCAACCCTAAAGAATGTCATAAAAGAGCCTGAACTGGATGGGTGGAGCTTGTACTTAGGTATTATCTACTCTTTTTTAAGCTCCAGAAGGACCTACCTATTCTTTGGCCTTCTCTAGTTTTGATTTAAGGCATGCATACGATATAGCTATCCAATACGGTTGCTAAGGCTGACAGTTTTTGGAACAGGGGATTGGGGTTACAACACTCAGAAAGAGAGAGGAGAAGCTGCTAGCATTCCCAGGATTCACCTTCTACAGATCTCTGACTTTAGTAAGAAGCTGAAATAGTTGTAGAAAGATGTCAGATTAGTCAATTCATTATACGTCACTGTGATTTGTCTTTATATGTGCTGGAGTACAAACATTAAACCAGAAATTTATCCTGATGTCCGGGAATAAGAATGCAACATCACTTGTATTGTAACATGGAAGTGCAGTCGGATGACAAATGGAACTGGTTAGCCAAGCTAATGGACAGCAATTCAATTGAACTGGGATAAAAACTGAGCAGTATGCAAATCCAAATTAACAAGCGTTTAATAACTACATTGATGTGACAATAAGCTGTATCAAGAAAGGGAATAAAGTGGAGTGGTGATTATAAACAAGAAGCTTCCTATATTTTCTATATTAAATCCAACATTTAAGGGAGGGAAATGATGAATATATTCTCAAAATATTCGCGGGCATGTATCGAAAATTCAAATCAAAACTTGTACAATGGGGACTCAGAACACATGATTATGCGTGAATCGGTAACACTACCGCCAGATAACTTATGGCAGCATATGCAAATGCCTGGGTATGACTGTATGGTTAGTAAAATGAGTGATACTGAGAAACAAAAATCCCATCAACATCTGGGATCGTGAGTAATAACGAAGCTAGATTAGGTGGTAAGTGTGATTGGAATAGAATATGAAGTGGAAGTACTGAAGAGTTGTCGATAACGTGCTGCTACAAAGTTAAATGTTCAATGAGCTAATGTTTTGATTAATAGGTAAGAAGTTGCATGTAGTGTAGACTCCAGTAAACTATAATTCTTCTCTCAGATGCTCAACAGTATCACTTGCCTCTGTTGAATCCTACTTGGTAAGGGATAAAAAATATATATTCTATATAAGGCTTTGGGCAATCCTCATCCTTTGAATTAGCTTTTGTAGTGAGTTAAGCCTAGGCCTGTTATTCTAATATAGTATCAGAGTCACCCATCCGATGTTGGGCCTCCCATATATTTGGGCTAAGTTTCCGTTTGCATTTTACGCTCTAGTTGACCTGAACGTGAGGGAGGTGTGTTGAATCCCACATCGGTGAGGGATAAAAAAATATATACTCTATATAAGGCTTTGGACAATTCTCACCCTTTGAGCTAGCTTTTGGTGTGAGTTAGGCCTAGGCCTGTTATTCTAACAGCCTCGCCTTCTTACTCTAAGCTTCTCAATAACTTCCAAGGGATGGCCTCCAGGTCTGCGGAAGACTTGATCCCCATTCTTGATCTCATAAGCTTCTGGTTCGAACGATGAACTCCTTCAACTGGCAAGAGAAGATGGGAAGGTGAGGTGCTAGAATAGCATGAAATAAGATGTTCAAGCAATTGCATAACGAACTAAAAAAACAACCATATAATGTGTGTTTCATTGTGTACATACGATATAGAAGTTAGAATAAAATAGAACACGAAGATTCAGTAAATTATAGTGAAAAGAAAATGTATGATTTTAGTATCTTCATGAAATGGGAGTTCTTGTGTAATGCAAATATCAATGAAGATGCTCCACATAAGCAACCAGTGCTATCTAACTACTTCCCTTCCAGATTGGCATGGGAGGTCTACGCCTTATAAAGTTGTCTTCTTCTTGTTTGGGATTCATCATCATCTTATAAATGCATTCGATAGATGCTTAACCATATTTTGGCCCTTTCCATTGTGAACATAATCAAATGTATAATACTGAAACCTAGCCGGGCAGAGCAGCTCATTCTATTCCAAAAGAAAACCCAATCCCAGCTGACGATTGAGCCCAAATCGCAAATAATAAAAAATCCATTTACCTAAGTGAAGCTTAACGAACCCAAAAGCCGGCCCTAAATGCTGCTTCCTCAGCAACTCCTAGACCTGCGACATGTCCTCCTCAATCACGTTTTCGAGATCGTCCTCGATGCGAATTCTTCGCTTCCCTCTATCGGCCACTCGGAAGAAATCGCCATTCCTGGAGAAAATCAAGGGCAGAAGGAGAATAATGGAGGAGTTAAGCCTGGTCAGGGTGATTTGAGACAATAACGTCCCTGAGCTTGATCCGTGTGAACTGTGAACTTTTCATAACTTTATATAGGTTGCGCTTACGAATCGACGATGATAGAAGGAGGGGGAGCCGAGACGCAGCCCAAACCTGAGGAGACGATGAGTGCGTGTTGGTCTTGGCCTAATTGAAGATGATAAAAAAGGCCAGGCCCGTGACTTGTACCAACGGGCCGAATGGACTCTACCGATTCACACAGATTGGATTAAAATAAGATAATTCAGAGCGTTTTTTCAAGTGAATATTCTGTATTGGCGACAAAACAGAATCTTACAGCGGCATACATTTGCAACTAAACAATTAGATAATCAAAGATCACCAATAATGTCTTAATCCCACGATGTCCAGTTTAATACTAATCCTAACCAAGACGAGAGAGAGAGACTGGTTGATAGAATCAATTGGCCCTTCTGTTGTAGATATTCACTAGACAACATCAACGCAAGTATTTCTTTGCTTAATGTGATAGAATCTTACATAAAAAAAAACACCCATTATGTAGCGGATTGCAGTCTGACAACATCAACAGCAACGAATCTCTTGTGATTTTAAATTTTCTCGGAGACCTCTTCAAAGGCCTTCACGTTGTTTTTCATATATACAATATAGGTTTTGTCAAAAAATTAATTAAAAAAAAAATGCATATGAATCAGAACATATGTCCATGGGAATCTCAATGAAGTATCTGACAAGGGTATCCTCCCAATCAAATATATACTTGGAATCCGAAAATTTAATATTTAATTAATATATAGAATGAAATTATTGGTGCATGCTGTTTATTAATTCATTCCAGCTTGTATTAAAGTCAGTGTCACGTTTTGTCTGTAATTCCATGGAAATTAGTATAATTGAATCTTTCATGACGCAAATCAATTATATTATAATAAAATTTAAATTTATTTTTTTTTCATTCTCAATAAATAAATTAACTTACTAAATAATTTTATTATAATTTAAAAATTATAAATATTTATTTTTACTTTTTACCTGAGAATAAAACATACTGAGTATGAAAGGCCGCATTTTATATAGTATCAAGGAGGAAAATTGCAGCCTTAGTGTGGAGGCCATTTGGCTGTATAAACGGTTTTGGATTTTGGAAAAGGCGAATAATACACAGTATCAATATTCAAAACATGTGTTTCGTCACTGGTTCAATCAGTTGTAAATTCAACCATAAAGACTCAGGACAGGTAGCAACCTTTTCATTTTACAGAAAAGAATTTACGTTCTACCAAAAGGTGACGGTGCCTACACTCCGACCCGACGGTATTATGGAAGAGTAAATTACAGTGATTCAGTGATAATTAAGTGAGAGGTCTTTAATTCGGTGCTCACAATGAGCCCACCCATATAGGTGAAATTGACACATTGCGGCTGTCGAAAATCGAACATTGAATTTTATACCATCTCTGCCACTTGCTTACCATTAAATTACAGTGATTAATTTATAGAATCAACTAGTTAAAAACATGATGTTGAATGATGGTATGGAAAAGATGCTTACAATAACTTTTGTTTGGCTATCAAAATAGGTTGGCAACTGAGCTGCTCTGTATTTATATAATTTCCTTATTTTGAATTGTCCAAACCACAGATGACTCGTGTGTGGTTTATAGATACCAATTGTCCTAAACCACACGTGGTCATTTGGTGCTCTTGCAGGGGACCACTGCCTTATATGTGGATGGCATGTGACCTCCCACCCTTGTGCCGATCCCTTTATTCGTGGGTTCTCAATGACATCAATCTCAATGGATGGGAAGCAACAATACAGTGATTCACCTGTTCCACAAATGAGATTGGTCTGGCCGGTCTGATCTATCCAATATGATTCTGAATCAATCAATTTACTTCTTTTTTCCGACAAACATCCCTATGATCAAATCAAGAGAATAAATGCATCAATTATTTTTTAAAGCGTATATAAATAATTAAAATTTAATTCATTAAAATTATTAAAATAATATTTTATAAAAAATAATTATAGAATTTAAACTCAAAATTTCACTTATTTTCTATATTAGATAAAAAAAAATGGAAGTGCTGTAATAATTTTGGATAAAAAAAAAGCAGATGCTATTGTTTTTTAAATTTTCTTGAAAATACGCATGGAGTTGCTGTACGTATGACACGTGACATTTACCATATATAAAGGAAGTACTGACGTTTAGCACCTCCTCACTGGACTCTGTTATCCACTGCGTGCGGTTGCTGCTTGTAATACTGCGAGAGTGTCTCTCAAGTCTCTACAATGGCATCCCTTAGGAACTTGTTGAAGAAAACATCTTTAACGTCCAAAGACCTTCCTCTAAGGAGATTCTTCTCTCCTGAAGCTGCTGCTGAATCTCCTTCTTTTGCTTACAAACTCAGAGATCTGCCCAACAATCGTCCTGAAGCTAAAATCCGATCTGAAGTTTCTCAAGTAACCCTCTCTCTGTTTCTCCTTCCTCATTGTAGTTCAATTCTCTTCTTTATTACTTTTGTCTTTCTGGTCGGCCTTTTCTGGGTCTTCTTTTCTTTTCTTTTCTGGTTGTCATTTCAATTTTGCCTGATGACCCTTTTATTCGTGCATGATCGATCCTCATTTGAGTATTGTAATAGCAGTGTTCTAATTATTCTTGTGCTGCTTCAATTGTGAATGGTTTTCATCTTACATGTGCTTGAACCCAGATGCTTCTCAAGACTTATATGTGCTCATAATTTGTTATATGTTTTATGTTACTGATTTTCGTGAATCTCATGCTTTTCTGTTTTCTCACCTTTTTTCCCTTTCAATATTTCAGCTTATTGGAAGAACTCCTCTTGTTTATCTTAACAGAGTGACTGAAGGATGTGGAGCTTTCATAGCCGCAAAGCAAGAGATGGTGCAACCAACTGCCAGTGTCAAAGACAGGTATGTTTGTTTTTATCTTTCCACCACAGAATTAAACTGAAATCTATATAAAGTTCAAATGAAATAATCAAATAATTTGTTTCTTGTACAGGCCCGCTTTTTCAATGATCAACGATGCAGAAAAGAAGAATTTAATCTCTCCTGGAAAGGTTCGCTCAGAAAGTTTTTTTACTCCCTAAATCATATTTATCTTGCCTGTATGCTTTTTTCTTTCCATCTGACTTGTGGGCTTGTTTTTTATTAGACGACCTTGATAGAGCCCACTTCTGGAAATATGGGGATCAGTATGGCTTTTATGGCAGCCTTGAAAGGATACAAGATGGTTCTAACCATGCCTTCTTACACCAGCTTGGAGAGAAGGGTAACTATGAGGGCGTTTGGAGCTGAGCTAATTCTCACTGATCCCACCAAGGGAATGGGAGGAACAGTTAAGAAGGCACATGAACTTTTGGAATCCACACCAAATGCTTTTATGCTGCAACAGTTTTCAAATCCTGCAAATACTAAGGTACATAATCGATTCAGATCGCTTCACTTTTAACAAGTCTTTTGGTTTATTGCTTACCAAATATTAGATGGATGTCTGACCTTAAAATCAAAAATAGATCCACTTTGAAACTACTGGTCCAGAAATTTGGGAGGATACACTTGGACAAGTTGACATCTTTGTTATGGGAATAGGCAGTGGAGGAACAGTCTCTGGTGTTGGACAGTACCTTAAATCTCAAAATCCTAATGTTAAGGTATGCATAGTTTCTCTTTTATGGTTGCTTTCACTGCAAATCTACCATGTACCGTCAGATATTTGGTTTTATTTCTTCTAAGATGTTTTAAACTTGTTTCCGTTATGGTAGATATATGGAGTGGAGCCTGCTGAAAGTAACATCCTGAATGGTGGAAAACCTGGTAAGAATCTCTTCTTTTCCCCCCCTATAATCCGCCCTTATTGCTCTATTACGTACCTATAAGAAAAGAATATTGCAAGAAAAAACGGCTAAAACGGAGGAACAAATGACAAATGGATATATTGATTATATGATCGTGAAAGTTAAGTCGTTGTTATCCCTTGCCTGGTTGTAGAAGTTGCTGTTTCTGATGTTGTCTCATTTGAAATAGGTCCTCACCATATTACTGGAAACGGAGTTGGATTTAAACCAGACATATTGGACTTGGATGTAATGGAAAAAGTTCTTGAGGTAAGTATCACTATGGAAACGGAAAGATAAAGGGTAAAGAACTAAAATGAAAACTATATATGATGTATGGGATCTGATGTGCCAAACTGACAGTGAAATGCTCAAATGACAGGTTAGCAGCGAGGATGCAGTAAAAATGGCTAGGAGATTGGCATTGGAAGAGGGGCTTATGGTAATAACTTGGACCACGATTTTGAATTCTGTGAATGCATTCACAGATTTTTCTTAGTTTTTAACGTCTTTCTACGTGATCACAAAGTGACCTGAGCGGGCTAATGTTATGTGATATTTTCTATAAACTGATTGATTTAAAAGGCGGTAAACTGCCACCACCTTTGTCAGTATTTACACATTTAACACAAAGTGAAGAGTTTAATTAGTTTCTTGGATGTGACTCTCTGGCTTGACATTAAGAAATGGTCACCATAAAGCTTTTAATTGTTGTTTCAGTCTTGATTCAATCTTCTGGTTCATGTAGGTGGGAATATCATCTGGAGCCAACACAGTTGCCGCACTTAGACTTGCTAGAATGCCAGAGAACAAAGGCAAACTCATTGTGGTAAGGATAACTTTTATCTTCCAAATCTCTAAATTGAGAATAGCACTATTAAAATCCTTTGATAAAGTCAAGAATCCCCACTTATTTGGGAAAAAAAAGTTACATTGCTCATTGTTTATTCTCTTTAAATAAGGATTAAAGTGGGTAGAACAAGTAATCCTTGTCATCAATATATCATGACTGCTTTTTTTGGAGTAATCTGCTGTTGTGAATTACAGACTGTTCATGCAAGTTTCGGCGAGCGATACTTGACTTCTGTCCTGTTTGAAGAACTGAGAAACGAGGCTGCAAACATGCAACCAGTTCCAGTTGACTAAGGCCTTCGAATGGAATGTTCCATAAATAATATATATCATCAAGCACTTCTCTGTTGTGCAACCATTTGTTGACATCATGTTACTTTTAGCTCTGTTGAGCGAAAAACCTGTGTCCACAAAATTTCTTTTGATAAAACTTATCTGTCTGATAGAAATCCTATTTACTGCTTCAATCCCCACTTTCCATGAAAGGCAAAAGACTGTTTCAGGACATCCAGCAAAGCACAGCCATTACATTAAACTGATAACATGCTTGTTTTTGGATAACGAAACTTTATTAACCCAGAACATGACAAGAGTAACTGGTATAAGCCCAAGAACAACAAAGGGAAAAAAATATTTATAAAGACTGACTACAAAAGAAGCCATACCATAGCAAAACTCTAGATGATAATAAACACAAATTACTATTTATTTTCTCCCTCCTCAATATGGAAAGAAAGTGGGTAGAAAATAAATGATCTTTATAATTAGTTATTTTAGTTACAAATAAGAAGAGGAAAATAAATATTTTACTATCAAAATTGTACTTTTTATTTTCTTCTTGATATCAAACCAAAAAAAATCATTACTTTTTATCTTCTTTTCTCACTTTACACCTTTTATTTTCTCACTTTACAAACAGGAGACATAACATTTTTTGCTACTAAAAATTGCCATGAAAGAACAGTCCGACCTTAGCTCAGTTGGTAGAGCGGAGGACTGTAGTTGTTGACGGCTGTTATCCTTAGGTCGCTGGTTCGAATCCGGCAGGTCGGATTTTGATTTTTTCATTTATTATATGATTATTTAAATAAAAAAAAAATTAAAAGTACATTTACATAATTTTAAAAATATATTCACAAATATGTCTCAATTTCTACACTGAACACATCATATTTACTCATTTAATTTCAAAATTAAAAGTAATTAATCTATTCAACATGATATCATACCTCCAACTTATA
>CAOGCB010809747.1:0-11288 GCA_948266635.1 Cnidoscolus chayamansa | reverse complement strand
ATTTTATATTTTCTTTTCTTTTCCTAGTTTGATAAGGATTTTATATTTTTTTTTCCTAGTTTGATAAGGATTTTATATTTTATTTTATGTTTAGGAGTTTTATTTAATTTCTAGGTTTTAGTTAGGATTCCTTCCTACTTTAGGATTCTTATTATATTAGGATTTGATGGCTATAAATAGCCCTATATTTCTTTGTTTAGAGGCATTCAAAACTTTGTTATTTCTTGTTCAATAATTGAGAATTTTCCTCTAAGTTTTTTCCATTAAAACTTGTTAAGAATTATTTCACATATAATTCTTATTCAACGCTTATCTTGCTGCGTCATTCATTAATGAAAAATCTGTTACCAAAACTGAATACAGTAGACAATTGTTAGTATTGTTTATGGGCCAAATTTCAGAGTAGCATCATAATGAATATTTATGACAATGTAATCTATTTCATATATATGTTTTATTCCAATGTAATAAAAATGCTGAGAATCTTAATCTAATAATTTAGCTTTCTTCCCAACCATGAGTGGACAATTTGCAAACCTTGTACCATGAAACTAAAAACATCATTAACTATGTTGCAGTGGGTATAGTGCACTTAACTCTCTTAACTTTTTGCTCAAGTAACATTTTTTTCTTTTTCTAATGTTTCAGGTTCGCTTAGAAGACACAGAATGGTCTTACCCTATTAAAATTACAAAAGAGGACACCTTCTTTCTTGTTTTGAGGAGATCAAATGGTACGCACAAAATTTTAAGGACGGAAGTACGGGGATTTGAAGAAGGATCACGCTTTATAGTTGTATTCCGCTGTGGGTCAATGGACGGTCCTATCAGGTACTTTTACTGCACATCTAAAATACCAGTACATACTTCTACTTTGCATAGTGATTGACCATCCATTCTATTGTGAAAAGGATTGAGAACAGGACAAGTACCCAGACAATAAGCATTCGCCAGTCAGGATTTGGTGATGATGCATGGTTTGTATTGGAACCTCTTTCAACAATAAATTTTTCTTGGGAAGATCCTTATGGCCAAAAGTACATTGATTGCAAGATAGATAGTGATGGTAGAATCGATGTTTGGAAATTCGATTTGGAAAGGACTGGGATATCTTCTGCAGAGGATGGTGGTGAAACAATGTTGCAATTCTCTGTCACTGAAATGGGAGATATCAAGGTTGCAAGATTTACAGATAACAGGAGTTCAATTTCCCATGGCGAAAGCACATCTATGGCACCTGCTGGTTATTGGGGAGATTCTCATAGTCAGAATGAGATGCTGAATGACACCACACCTCTAGAGGTTATAGTTGAGCTGGGAGTGGTCGGGATTTCTCTTGTGGATCACAGGCCAAAAGAGCTCTGTTACTTGTACTTGGAAAGGTTTTTTGTATCATACTCAACTGGCTATGATGGTGGGACAACAAGCAGGTATAGCTATTTATGTTTAATTAGCTTTATGACATCCTTTAACATGGGGGTGCGACATTTGTATCAATCCTCTTTGAAACCATGGTCAACGGAAAAATAATAGAAAGATTTCATATTGACTTAAATTTCCTGAAATCTAATCACAATATCCATCTATGAAACAATATAATTTTTCTTGCAAAATATAAAAATCTGCACATTGATAGGGACCATGATTGTGTTCTAACTGTAAGGATCAACAAATACAGAGAAAATCAGTATTAGGGTGATGGAAGGTAAATGTTTCCCACTCCCTATGCTTTGTGCCTTTCCTTGCCTATAAAATTTTTATAGAAAAAGTAAATTTGATCCTTCATAGTGTTCCATCTTTACTGCCATTGCCTTATTTTATTTAAAATGTTGATTCAGGTTCAGATGTTTGAGTGTTTACTATTCTTGTGCCAGGTTCAAGGTTATACTTGGTTATTTGCAGCTTGACAATCAACTTCCTTTAACCTTGATGCCAGTGCTGTTGGTACCTGAACAGACGGCTGATATACATCATCCAGTTTTTAAGATGACTATTACAAAACACAATGAGAACACTGATGGCATCCAAGTCTATCCATATGTATATATAAGGGTAAAGCTCATTGTAAATTACCTGAGATGTATTTTATTTTGTGCTTAGACAACACATGCATCACTTTTGGTGAATCTATATTTGAGATTGTAGGTCACTGAAAAGGTTTGGAGGCTTAATATCCATGAGCCTATTATCTGGGCTTTTGTGGATTTCTACAACAAACTCCAGCTTGAATGTGTCCCCCAGAGTTCTAGTGTCACGCAAGTTGATCCAGAGATACGTGTGGAGTAAGTTTCTCATTTTCTAATGCATAATTACATCTTTGAAGCAAAATTGATTCTGTTATGATTTATGGCCTAAAGCTGTGGTTGAATGTTACCCAGGGATCTGCCTTTACTTGGTGCAACTTTCATCTTTTGTATCTTTACCTTCTTGATTTCTGTTGATCTCATAAAGTGGTAGCATGTATAGGCTTTCATCGAAACTATATATGTATCATTTATTCTTTTGCGTTTTCCTGATTTGGTAGCTCAGTCCTTTACTCTTCATGTCTCCATCTCTCATGCAAACAAGGTGCATTTATTCTTTGGCAAACCAATGGAAATTTACTAGTTATTTTAGGATCTGACTACCAAGGATTCTTTGTGTTCAACATGATTTATATTCCATTGTGGTCTCTGTTACCTCAACTTCAGATCCTACCTACATATTTTTGCTCTGTTTGCACTACTTGTTTCACATTGCTTTAAGTGAATTGATGAAGTTCCCAGCTTATCAAGTACAAGGAGTGCTGTCAACTATGTAATGTTTAATTGTTTTGACAGATTTCGTGATGGAAAGCTTAGCATTTTGAAGGAATAATGCCAGAGTCATGTTTCCTTTGTTAGACTAGTTTCTTTTTGCAAAGAGTTTATTTATTTCACAATTTACGTTTTTCTTGTTATTGAAGAAAATAATTCATCTTTCCTCTAAACATGAGAGATTTGTCGATGAAGTATTGGAGAAGACTCGACTTAGTAACTATATTCATTACAAAATTGGGAAGTTTAGAGATTTGATTTTTAGGAACTCTATTAGATTTAATATTTTCCTAGTTTGAGTTCTTTCAACATTACTAAATACTAATTTGTTTTGGTTTAGTATTTTTGTTTAATTACTGATAGGACTAGTTGAATAACTATCTATCCGTCTTAGTTTCTAGAAGAAGTCAGAATCAAAATCCCTTTGCCTGCAAATTTGTGGTGTTATAATCAATTTACTTTGCATATTGCTTCAAATCATGTATTTCATTAACAAACCAAACATATTGAAATTAATTGTCACTTTGTTCGTGAGAAATTTCAGCAAAATATTATCTTGATTGGTTAAGACTGGAGAGCAATTGCCATATGTTTTTACAAAATCTTTGAATAGAACTCGTATTGATTATATTCGTAACAAGCTGAGCATGATTGATATATATGCTCTAGCTTGAGAGAGAGTGTTTTAGATTGTGAGTATTTGATATTTATTAGGAAACAAATAGATAAGAAGATAAGATTTTTATATTGTAGATAGTTGATGGAAAAGATAAAAAGTAGAATTTGAGTAAGTCGCTGATTTAGGGTTTGTTTACTATATGGTATCAATCTCTTCATTAGGAATTAATAAAAATTCTCTTATTCTTTTCAACATGGTATAAGAACCTCCATCTAATGTTGGGCTTTTTGTTTGTATTTTGGCTAGGAGTGTTGAGTCTCTCGTTTGTGTTTCACGCTCCAGTTGGTCTAGAATTATATGCTACTTATATGAGTTTGGGCACCCCTCCCCCTTTGAATTAGCTTATCGAGGTGGAGTTAGGCCCTGCCTATCATCTTATCAAGAACTAATAAATTTTAAAATTTGCTCTCATGCTTATTTGAGAATTTGTTTCTCTAGAGAATACATTTCTTTTAACAATAGAGTTTTTTTTTTCTTGTCCCCTAATTCCCTTAACTCTACTAGTTCTACATCAAATATTTTTTGGGATTTGAATTTGCAGATTGATTTCCTCCTCTTTCCAGGTTAATAGATGTTTCAGAAATAAGGCTGAAGGTGTCCCTAGAGACTGCGCCAACTCAGAGACCTCATGGAGCTCTAGGTGTATGGAGTCCCATTATGTCTGCTGTTGGAAATGCATTCAAGATTCAGGTGACTTCATTTAGTTATAATGCGAAGTAACAAATAGGAATCTTTAATCTCCCTTCCTTTAAAATAAGGACATTCCTAAATATGGATCACCTTTTAAAGATAATCTCTGCTGATTTCATAACTACTACAATTTACCGCATGTGATGTTATCCTAAATAATTGCACAGTGCTTGCACAACTAGCTGCTGAATTGCTTTCCATGAAGTGTGCATGTGTTTTTTAGTGATAGGTGTAAGTATGCCAGGTATGCTTGCTTTGTGAATTAACTGGAGTTAAAATATATAAAACTGTTATCATTTCTTAACGCAATTGAAAATATAGTTGCCTTTCTGCAAACTTGATTCTAGAATTCTTTAAGTAGAATGAGTTTTTCTGTCTGAAAATCCACTTGTTAATGACTTAGGAGACCAGTAATGTAAATTAACCATAACAAGAAGTGGACACTCTTTTTTATGCCAATTGAATTTGCTACACATGCCTATCTTGTTCTTTGAAGAAAAGACAGGGCAGGATGGCGACATAAATTGAATTGGTTGAGGTTAGCATAGAATTTCGAGGAGTTATCCCATGTCTTCTGGTCTTGCATTAGGTGAATATATGATATCTATTCAAGAAAACATCGTAAACATAGTTAAAGTTGCACTTTGTTCAATTTCAGTATCTGAATATCTCCTGCTTGTTTTTATTTATTTTTTCTTTTTGACCCAAATCACTCTCTAGGAATATGTTTCGTATTGCAACTTAAAGGTTTCTTGTCTTGATAAGTGCAACATTTTCGTCAAAAAAAAAAAAAAAAACCCACCTTGGATATGAGATATAACATTGTGGTATCTCTAATTTAGGTCCATTTGAGGAGGGTGATGCATAGAGACAGATTCATGCGAAAGAGTTCCATTATGCCTGCCATTGGGAATCGCATTTGGAGAGATCTGATCCATAATCCTTTACATCTGATATTTTCTGTAGATGTACTTGGTATGACAAGTTCAACACTGGCCTCTCTTAGTAAAGGGTTTGCTGAACTTTCAACAGATGGACAGTTTCTGCAATTACGTTCTAAGCAGGTAATTTCATTTTCTTTATTCAAAGATGCTACTTGTATACCTCAAGTTACAAAGTAAAAATTTGACATGATAGCAGGTGGGATCAAGGAGAGTCACTGGGGTAGGTGATGGAATTATTCAAGGAACAGAAGCTCTGGCACAAGGTGTTGCCTTTGGGGTATCTGGAGTTCTGAAGAAGCCAGTGGAGAGTGCTAGACAAAATGGTCTCTTAGGACTTGCTCATGGCCTTGGGCGTGCATTCTTAGGGATTATTGTACAACCAGTCAGCGGTGCGTTAGATTTTTTCTCACTGACAGTTGATGGAATTGGTGCAAGCTGTTCCAAATGCTTAGAAGTTCTCAATAACAAGACTACCTCCCATAGAGTTAGAAACCCTCGGGCTATTCGTGCAGATGGTATTTTGCGGGAGTATTGTGAGAAAGAAGCTGTTGGCCAGGTTCGGTTGCTTTTGCTTTAAATGATAACTGTTTGCTTTGAAGGATCAAACCATTTTACTATGTTCAGCAAATATTTAAAAAAAAAATGCTTGAGTTGAATGTGATCAGGGTTTCAAAAACTCTATAAATAGGCCGAGGTTTTCTACTGTTTAGTAGATCTGATTATTATGATGGTTGTTGATAATTAAATAAATTTGTGAGCATTTTGAGTATCTTCAATTTGATAATTTCTTTCTTTGTTTGTTTCCTGGCTTTGTGCTTGTTGCATAGGATTTTGGCAAGTTTCAATTAAAATATTTGAGTCTATCATTTTTCTTACCTCTCTTTATAAACTTGAAAAAGAGACGTGAGCAATAAATATGTTATTTAGAGAACATGCAAGTATGTGATTATTATCATGACGAATAAATTACAAGAGATAACGTAACTCTTTCCTATTATTAATGATATTAAGTGGATGAAGTTTATTGAGTGCCAGCAGAACTTAAAATTTCATGCCTACTATCATAGTTCGAGCTCTTTTAGTTGTATCATAGTTCATAATCTGATATATTTCTTATTTTCTTCTGTTGGTTTGCAGATGATACTCTGTCTTGCAGAAGCAAGTCGACGTTTTGGCTGTACTGAAATATTTAAGGAGCCCTCAAAATTTGCATGGTCCGATTATTTTGAAGAATTTTTTGTTGTGCCTTACCAAAGGATTGTTTTAGTCAGCAACAAACGAGTCATGTTACTACAGGTATGAAAGAGACTATCCTCGCACATTTCAAACATTTTGACTTGATTTTTTGTGATGGCTGAATGTTTATTTTCTTTCTTATGTCATCCTAGTCTAACGAATTTTCTTTATTCTCTGCTCATATCTAGTGCTCGGCTCTAGACAAGATGGAAAAGAAACCTTGCAAAATAATGTGGGATGTACCATGGGAAGAACTCATGGCCCTGGAGCTGGCAAAAGCCGGCAACCGCCAACCTTCACACTTACTCCTGCATCTCAAGAATTTTAAAAGATCTGAAAATTTTGTTCGAGTCATAAAATGCAATGTTGAGGAAGAATCAGGAGGGAGTGAACCCCAAGCTGTTAGGATTTGTTCTGTAGTGCGCAGGATGTGGAAAGCTTATCAATTTGACTTGAAAAGCTTAATTCTAAGGGTAATCGGATGTAAATCTGTAAAAATAATTTTATCTTACATGCTATTTTGATTGGATTGTCTGAATTGGTTCGACTGTGATCAGAAATTTATGCAAGGTTTGTAAATGTACACTTGCTTAGGTTCCTTCAAGTCAAAGACATGTCTACTTTTCTTGGAGTGAAGCTGATGAGGAAGAGCCACATATAGCAAGTAAAGCCATTATAAAGTTAAGAGAGCTGTCTTTATCAAGTGATTCATCTGGTGAAGGGAGATTTGTTAAACACGGTATCAATTTTTTGAAGATCTGGAGCAGTGAACAGGAACCTAAAGCTCGATGCAAATTGTGTAGGAAGCAGGTGCGTTGCCATATGCCATACTTGCTCTGTACTGGGCGGCACATAGCTCCACATCCTAATGTAGAACTTGAAATTTTCTTTTCAGGTTCTGGAGGATGATAAGATTTGCAGCATATGGAGACCTGTTTGTCCAAACGGGTAAATTTTTGTTTGTGTCATTGACAGAGAGATAGACACTAGTACTAGCTGATTGTTATGGAAGCTTATCCAATTAGTTTCAGTTTATGTCTTCTTTGTTCAGCCATGTTATATTCTAATCATCAGATGGTATTTATATATATGCTTGATATGCTTCTGATACTGCAATATTTATCATGTATCTTTTTCTAGGTACATTTCCATTGGGGATATAGCTCATGTTGGCAGCCATCCCCCAAATGTTGCTGCTCTTTATCACCACATTGACAGATTGTTTGCACTTCCTGTGGGTTATGACTTGGTAAGAAACCTTTAATCAATTTATGAGAATATATTCAGGTTGATTCATAGCATGAAACAAACGGAAGCATAACATTTACGAGTCACGCAGGTATGGAGAAATTGTTCGGATGACTACAAAAATCCCGTGTCAATTTGGCATCCAAGGGCTCCTGAGGGATTCGTGGCTCCTGGGTGTGTTGCTGTTGCTGGTTTTGAGGAGCCTGAACCCCATTTGGTACGGTGTGTAGCAGAATCACTAGTGGAGGAAACAGAATTTGAAGAGCAAAAGATATGGTCAGCTCCAGATTCATATCCATGGGCTTGTCATATTTATCAAGTCAAAAGTGATGCTCTTCACTTTGCTGCCCTAAGGCAAAAAAGAGAAGATTCTGACTGGAAGCCAGTGAGGGTTGTGGACGATCCCCAATTTCCGCTGCCAACCCTAGAAACTCAGTGAGGAATTAAATACTTTTGTCTGTAATTGGACTTACTGATGATGATTGTTTGATAAAATAATAGTAGCAAATAGGCGAAGTATAATACCCAAAACATTGGGAGATGAAATAGGTTTTACACTGCTTTTTCGGGAGCTATA
Source organism: Cnidoscolus chayamansa (assembly GCA_948266635.1). Taxonomy (NCBI): domain Eukaryota; kingdom Viridiplantae; phylum Streptophyta; class Magnoliopsida; order Malpighiales; family Euphorbiaceae; genus Cnidoscolus; species Cnidoscolus chayamansa. The sequence continues at coordinate 3,120 of CAOGCB010809747.1, read as the reverse complement.
CATCCAACGCAGAATATTAGAATCAGGTACAGATATAGGAGTGTTCATGTAATTGATGTATTATTTTCTTTGTACATTGTGGTAATAGTTCATTCATTATTAATTAAAGGAAATGCATGTATGTTAGATGATGAAATAGAGTACATTGTGTGAATAAGTTGGTAAATATCAAACTGGGATTGCATTTCAAGATTACAGTAGTTTTGGGTGATTACTGTAATAGTATGCTTTGTTAGACTACTACCAACGTTAGAATAGCAATTACTTTAAGGTGATCGAAATCTTACCAGCCATAAACATAACATTTATATTTTCATTACGTTCCTGTGCATTTTTATTTAACATTCAGATAAACATACGTTACATAAACATTGAACTTAATTTTAACAATAACATAAAATCTTATGCATTCAATGGAAGTACAAGATAATATTAAAATCTCTAATATAAGTGTCCTATATATACTTGTACATGTCATCATAATAACATAACACATGTACTTTAATCCAATCAATATTTCAAAACATCTTGTAATAATCGCGATGCATCATGCCGTAAATATTCATTTTCTGTATCATAAACAATTGAATAGTATTTAGTCACCTAGAAAATTCTCGGTTCTTCACTAGTGTCCCTGAGTTCCGGGACCTGATTCTGTATAGTGGGTTTCGAATTACAGACTCAACAAAAACCTTAAAATATACTTAAAACAATCATATAAGCCCCTAATTAAAATAGGATAAACATGGCATAAACAATCATTGCAACTTAAATTTAAATTGTTGGGCAAAGGACTTTCGTCGGAAGGTTTGATAGCCGAAAGTCTCTCAAACAAATACTAAAGTCCCCTTTTGACAATAGGGTTCGGCTGCCATAAGTTCCATATGCCACCAATTTCGGAGGTTGAAAGTCCACTTTTAACAGCTGAAGCTAGATTTTTGTCTTGTCTTGTGAATTGCTTATAGTTTCAGCAACCAAACTTCACTTTAGGTTGCAAAACCTAGATTTTGGCGAGGGTCAAAACCTCGGTTCCTTGCATGATTTTCATGCCAAAAACCTGTAAACCCATCCTAATTGCACTTCTAATACATCAAACATACTTCATCAACTTCATCAACTTTAGTAACACAAAACTCAACTAATCAACATGCATTTCATAAATTCATCAATTTCTTGTATTTGAAATTATGTTGTATGTATGGATGATTTTCTGTGTCTACTCATAAAGCTATTTCAAAATAGATTATACCCACTTGTCCTCTTCCTATCCCCTCTCATTTTATCCATTTTTCATAGGTATGCCTTGAATGACTTGGAAGAATGGACCTGGAGAATATGTAATAGATGTTGCTAGATAACAAAATATGTTGTTGGTCCCTTGTTGAAGTCCAAGAGGAGGGTGAATTGGACCTCTTAAAAATTTTTGACTTTCTTTTGATTCTTAATGAAAGCTGTATGTATTTCAAACAACAATAAAATTAGAACTTCTAAAACTCAGAATTAGACTGTCAGTAATTTCATAGTGTTGTTAGAAAGATTAAGACAAGTCTAGATTATCTAATGGTGCAAATTGTATGTGAATGATCTCATAAAATTTAATATGGATGAACAAATGAAAAAGCATATGAATAAAGCATATAAGCAAATGAATAATTATGAGAGAAGAGTGAGAAAATGAACCCAAGGGGCCTCCTTGCTTACATCCACTCTCCCAAATACTATCTTTGAGAAGTTCTTCCACTATGGTTTCTTTTAACTGGCAAGAAACAAGCCTTTACAGTTTCCACAAGTTTACTAGATACTTGCAACCTCTCACAAGATTTCTAGGTTATCTTGTAACCTCTTACAAGTTTTCAATTCTCTCTTATAATCTCTCACAAGTTTTCAAGGCTCTCTTGTAACCTCTCACAAGTTTTCAAGGCTCTCTTGCAACCTCTTACAAGTGTTTTTCACTCAACACTAAAGAAATAAGTTATCCCAAGCTTGTGAACAACCTTAAAAAGGTTTTGATAGATGAAGAATTTAACTCTTGTTTCTTCTTTTTACAGCACAAGCTATAAAGATGAAGAAGAGTTGGATTTTGCCAATCAAAGCTCAATAAATGAAGATTGAATGCTCAAAAATAAATACTCAAATCTTTTTATTTTCAAGCATTTTTCTCTCAATTGTAAAAATGCTCTTCTTAGTAATAAATGAGAGAGATTTTTGTTTATATAGAGTCTTTGTGAAAACTAGCCGTTTGAGACTGATTTGACAGGTGAAAAATAGGTTTAGAAAAGCAACTAGCCGTTATTTTGTTTTATAACAAACAAATCCTTCTAAGTTGATTTTAGAATCTAGAAGTGGAACTTCTATATCATAAAATTAGAACAACATGAAATTAGAACTTTGCAACTTGCAACTTTAAAAAGACTAGGTTCTATTTTCAATTTAGTGGTTTTTTGATTTTATGAAAACATAAATTTTTTGTTTAAATGGCAATTCACAACTATTTTCATCTTCTGTACATTTGATCATAATCTTCTTACTTGCTATCTTCAAGATTTGTGGTCTATTGTCTTGATTGTTTATTTTTCTCAAGTTCTTTAAGTTTTGTGATCATCAAAATACTCTTTTTAGTTCATGGGGTTAACATATATAATAGAGAATGTTTATGAACATAATCGACATATTAGACTTAGTGTTGTATGGTCATCGTAATTATGATGTATGGTGATGGAGTTTATTTTCTCTCATATGTTGTTTAGGTCTAATACAGTTATAATGCATGCTTTTATACAAATGTGATGAGATATTAATGATGTATATGCATGCATGAATGGAAATGTGATGAATATAATGTATGACATTATGATGGAATGAAATGTATGACATGTAATAAAATGCAAAAAAAAAATTATGTAGAAATGACGTATGATGACACATAGGCTTGTTAGAGTTTCAGTCACTTTTAGGTGGTTGGGATTCTAACGCTGGAAGCGGTCAGGTATGGCCGGACTGTTATATTTCACCACCAAATGAGCAACTAGATCCAACACATGTTTTGTTTTATTTTTAAGTGTGATTTTATTTTTTGTTCTACTAAAGGAAGCTTGCATAGGATCACATCTCTTTTCCATA
>CAOGCB010809582.1:0-10836 GCA_948266635.1 Cnidoscolus chayamansa | reverse complement strand
CCAATTCGATCTTCAATCTAGACTGAACAACCCTACTAACAGAAATATCATATCTTTGTTTCAGTGAGCAAACTGATACCTATAGTCAAGCTGCTTCGAATTTTGAAGTCATAAAATTACTCATCCAGAATTTGTTCTGACACTTCCGAACAGAACAGTATAATTCAATACACTGTCAAACAAACAATTCAATTGCATCTACAAAACTTGACTATTTTGAAACTAATATTACTTCAACCTATTTTACATTGTTCAACAGCTTTCATTATTTTTCGATTTTCTTTTGTTAAAAATCAAATAAAATAATAAATAAAAAAAAGGATAAAATTTCACAATCTATTTAAATCAAACAATTAAATTTAAAAATAAATCAAATTAATTCAATTAAAGTAGAGTTTAATTATTTAAATATAAATATAAATTAAAAAATATAGTTAATATGATTAAATAATTAAAATGGAACAATATAACATTTTTATTAGCTAAATACATATATTATTCTTTTATTTATTTAACACTTAAATTATAATTAAAATTTATTATATATCTAAATTTATAAAATTAAAAAAAATTAATTATATCATTATCTCGAATTTAGTTTCTTGATATGAAATATTCAAGAGAGAGCAAGTCTATTCAGCGAATCCAAATTAACAGTATTCTGTCATCCTCTAAATTTAGTTGAATAGGTATAATATGGTGTCTTAACAGCCGTCTGATTCAAATTCGAGAATTCAGTGTCCCGGCTGAAGGAGTGTGAATGTCGATCCGCAGGCTATGAACGTCGAAGGTTAAAAGCAGGTCATTTTCCCTTCAAATATGTATAACATGGTAAAATTCGTTGCAATTTTACGTCATACACGGCCCCAGGTTCATTTTTGTGACCATAGGGAGGTCCTGAGATCACGACAAAGTTCAGTCCAACTGCCTTCGGTGTTCATGCTGAGCTCTCAATTTCTTTAACAGAAACGTCTTATAGCTAATCAACTCCAAAAAATCATATGATCTCAAGGCTACCTGCAAGGCACTGGAGCTCCAAACTTATCACCACTTGCTTGGAATCCGGTGACTTGCAACGTGCACGCTACTTACTCGACAAAGTTCCTGAATGGGATCTTCGTTCATGGACCATTGTAATTTCTGCTCACGTTCAGCATGGGTTCCACAAGAAAGCTATAGAAATCTATGCTACGTTGCTGGGTCGCAATATAAGGCCGGATAAATTACTATTGCTATCTGTATCGAAGGCATGTGCTGCATATGGTGATATTCTCAAGACGAAGGAAATACACGATGATGCAATTCGGTTTGGATTTCATAGGGATCTCTTCTTGGGTAATGTATTGATTGATATGTATGGGAAATGCAAGTGTATTGATGGAGCAAAACGAGTTTTTGATGATATGGTGGTTAAAGATGTGGTTTCTTGGACTTCCATGGCTTCTTGTTATGTCAATTGTGGTATGTTGAGACAAGGAGTGATGGCTTTCAGGGAGATGGCGTTAGATGGGATTAGACCTAATTCATCGACGGTATCATCGGTCTTACCTGCTTTTACTGATTTGAAGGAGTTGAAGTTGGGAAGAGAGATTCATGGGTTTGTTCTAAGGAATGGAATGGAAGGGAACGTTTATGTGTGTAGTGCTCTTGTGAACATGTATGCCAGTTGCATGAGTCTTAGACAAGCTAGGCTGGTATTTGATAACATGTCTCAGCCAGATGTTATATCGTGGAATGTCATGTTAACGGCCTACTTCTTGAACAAAGAATGTGAGGACGGTGTTGCCTTGTTTCACCAAATGAGAAATGCAGGCATCAAGTTAAATCATGCTTCGTGGAATGCTGTAATCAGTGGCTGCCTGCAGAATGGCCAAAATAAACTGGCCCTGGATATATTTAAGAAAATGCAAGATTCAGGGTTCAAACCCAATGACATCACGATTGTTAGTCTTTTACCTGCTTGTACAAATTTGGAAAACTTAAGGGGTGGGAAAGAAATCCATTGTTATGTCTTTAGGAATTCTTTTATAGAGGACGTGACAATAACAACGGCTTTAGTTTTGTTATATGCGAAGTGTGGTGACTTGGAACTTTCAAGAGAAGTCTTCAATATGATGCCAACAAAAGACGTTGTTGCTTGGAACACAATGATCCTCGCAAACTCTATGCATGGAAATGGAGAAGAATCCTTGATGCTTTTCCACAAAATGTTGGAGTTGGGGATTAAACCCAACTCTGTTACATTTATAGGTGTCTTGTCTGGATGTAGTCATTCTCAGCTAGCCGATGAAGGCCTTCAGATTTTTAATCTAATGACTTCTGAATATGCAATTAAACCTGATGGAGATCATTACTCATGCATGGTTGATGTACTAAGCCGAGCTGGTCGCCTGGAACAAGCATACGAGTTCATCCAAAAAATGCCTGTAGAACCAAGAGCTAGTGCCTGGGGAGCACTGCTTGGAGCTTGTAGAGTGTACAAGAATGTGGAATTGGGGAGAATTGCGGCAGGTTGGCTTTTTGAGATAGAACCAGAGAACCCTGGAAACTATGTTTTATTGTCTAACATTTTGGTAACTGCCAAAATGTGGGTTGAAGCTTCAGAAACTAGAAAAATGATGAGAGATAAAGGACTCGTAAAAATACCAGGTCGTAGTTGGGTTCAGGTGAAAAATAAAGTCTACTCTTTTGTTGTTGGAGATACGAGTAATAAACAGAATGATAAGATCTATAGATTTTTGGAGGATATAGGTGAAAAGATGAGATTGGCTGGATATCAGCCCAACTGTGACTTTGTTCTGCAGGATGTAGACCAAGAAGAAAGAGAGGAAACACTGTGCAGCCACAGTGAAAGGCTTGCTGTTGCTTTTGGAATACTGAATTCCAGTGGAAAATCATCAATTCGAGTGTTTAAGAATTTGAGAATATGTGGGGACTGCCATAATGCCATCAAGTTAATAGCTAAAATTGTTGACAGGCAGATCATTGTTAGAGATTCCTTGAGGTTTCACCATTTCAGAGATGGATATTGTTCTTGTCGTGATTTTTGGTGATTTTCTGATGGTTATACTAAGAAATAATCCAACACTATAAAAAGATCTAGTTAAGATCAAAGACTTGAATGGAATGAGACATGAACTTCACTAATATTTATCAAGGCAGAGAGCTTCGAGCACCAAACAACCATGTGTCAGGACAAGGGACTTCCCAAACTTTTCGACTTGGATATGCATTGTAGAAATCGGGACAAAAGTGACAATGATGATCATGGTCTAGAAGTCCGTTCCAAAGTGCAAGTATCATGGACGGTTCTGGTTTTGCTGAATGGAATTATTAATTTGCAGGTGACTACATTAGTTTATCGGGAAAGGGGGGAAAACAAGCTATTAGTTTCATCTCGGTCGCAAACTTTAGAGACGTTGGTTGGCATGCACAATTATCTCACAAGCAAAGGTGAGAACTGGAGGAGAGAAGGTTGTGTGAGCTTTGTTTTCCAATTGTTATGCTACGACCTCCCCCCAAGGTTAAGCTTTTTGAATAACTTGAGTGTAACTTTTTGCTGCAACATCTATGGATTTAAGACAATATCTGGAAACAATATTTTCCTCAGAGCATCATTCTCTCACTTGAGGCTTGAAAATTGTCAAGTTCAATCGGAAACTCTTGTAACCTCACATGCGATGGCGTGAAGCACTCCGTAAGGAAGAGTCCGGGTAAACCTCAGTCCTGCTCTATAATATATGCCTAATCTATCAGTAATGTGCCATCACCAACAATTCACTGTCAGCCTCTTACACATCATGGAGCCACAAGGATTAAGGTTTATCGTGATCTACATAATTACGAAGCTAATAACAGTTATATTCTATTGGTTGTGATCAGGTCTGAACACATGGACAAGCAAATTTCACCACTCCAGTTCGTGATTCATGAAAGCAAACGGACGCGTTTTAAGATGTTATCGTTATTCATAGATATTACATTCTACAAGCAATTCTAAAACTTTTCGGCACATCATCACATTTACAAGAGACCTTGAACCCTCTGAATAGTATCTTGCATCCCCCAGAGACGACTCAGAACTCCCTGTCTGGGAACATAATAGGAGCAACAAGAGACCAAATGTAGAGAGCTGCAGTTGCCCAGCCTGTAACAATGCGGACCCATACAGAGGCCCACCCCACATCAACTAGCTTTCCGCTCTCCCCAACTGATGTTGACCACCCAGTCAAAAGCATAGCCGAATACATACTAGCAAGAGAGAAAATGATGTGGAAGAAGGCATAAGAATATGTAACTGGTTTAGCTTTCTCCTTTTCATCATGCTCTGCAGCCTTGTTTTCCAATGGCAGCAAAGGTTTCCCTGCACCCCCCGCAAAAAGAATAAAGTTGTAAGATCTCAACAGAAAATTGATAAAAATTATAAGATCTCAACAGCAAAGGTTTTCCAATGGAAGCAAAAGATACCAAGGTCTCCCAATACACTAATGGTATATATCTGTTCCCTTTGACCAAAAAAGTAGATAAAATTTCCTCATCTTGTTAGCAGAATTTCGTTTTTAGACAATACACAGATAGTTTCGGTCAACAAAAGATTTTTTCCAATCAAATTTATTATGTTACCTGCACGGGGTGAGCTTGGTGGGGAGAGAAGGGTAGTAGAAGACCCAGCACGTACAGCTGAATATACTACTGATAGAACAGTTGTAAGCAGGCCAATGGTGAGGGTGCCAGTGGAAACAGCTTTTGAATGTTTGTGAAGACCATTGCACCCATATTCTCTTGGTTCACTGGCAAGTCCACTGTAGCACAGGTACACGCAGTAAAGGGATATTATAGATGCTGGCAAAATGCTACCACTTACCTGTTTTCCACCAAAAACATGGCCCATGATATATCAAAGCTACGGCTAAGCACTTTTGTTTAGGCGAAATGGAGAAAAAAACAGCTGAAACTTAAAAATCACAAGATCCCTCATACCAAGAATCAACAAAAGGCACAGTTATGGACTTGAGTTTGCTATGCAAAAATGACGGTGAACAAATTAATGCTATTAATGATATTTCACCCAATATGCAATTAAGAATGCATGGATTTGGTATTCTAGTACTTTTGGTGGCACTCATTATCAAGAACAAAAGATCATGTGAAAAGATGCAGATGATTGTTATATTTGTGATTCAGGTTCCCTATTGCTTGGACCTGGATGGATAAGCAAAGTTGCATTCTTGATAACATTATCACATCAAGTATCATAGTATCAACTGTAGAAGCTATTATAGGTACATCATTACTTGTACTAGCTGAACCACTATTCTTAACAGATATAACCATACTATCATACTTCCGGGTACGCTCATTTCAATTCTACTTTTGTCAACCCTTCTCAACCAAGAAGTCTTTCAGAAACATAGAAAAAAACACAGGTAATTAGGTAAACATTGGAAATGTATTTTGTGGCATAACCAATTGTATCCATGGGAAATATTTCCACGAAAGCTGAAAGTACTTGTATCTTTTCTGACAATTTTCTTACTCTCCACCAGCACAGCTCTGATGTGCATCAAGCTCATTGACCTTAGGCCTACACTATCAAAACAAATCACAACATATATAGATGCAATGCCAAGGTGGCATGAACTGCATCCTCCTGTTCTTCATTCATGAATGCACAAGAGGTATGCAAAATTATCAATAATCATAATTATTCGTTATACTGAATGCTAAAGTATAAACTTACAGCAGGGTGGAGTGCGACAATAGCAAAAATGCACACGAAAATTAGGGTCATGACAATAAAGAAAGTGTTTAATCCACAGTCCTGTCCAGATGGTGTAAACCAGTGGAAGAGAAATCCTGAGAAGACAAATGTCACCAAATAGCAGACAAGCGAAACAACAAGTAGAGCAATATACCTGTATGAATAAGATTGCAAAATAAGCATGGTCAAATATCTTATTGAATAAACAGAAAAATGCATTAGCAAAACAAAAGGTTGCCATGGCATATTTAAGTGAAGTTATACTAACCAGAATTGTTCATCATATCCCACCCACTTGTCATTCCATCCATGAACAAAATCCAACAAAAGCACAACTTGAACGAGAAGAAACAAGCCTGAGCCAAATTTTGATATTGATTCTGCATATAAAAAGTTAAGCAGTTAGCTTAAGCCTAAAAATTTGAAATGACCTTTAAGGAATAGGCGGATAGCATAATCAAAACCATAAAAATCAAAATTAGTAGTAAAATGCAAGGAGAATAGAGAAGGCCAAAAATGATTACCATAGAAGCTGACAATTTCATTAGGAAGGAAAAACATAAAGATCACCAAAATGCACCAACAAATAATTTTCATCATCCATCCACCGTGATGCAAACTGTCACGAGGATCCTTCTGATTTTTTACACCAACCATTAGAACAGCTAGAATAGTAAAGAACAGAAAATTTCCCAAGCTAACACGCAGCACTGCATCAGTTTGAAACCATTCCCTATCGGGTGTCTTATGAAAGTGATTGATCCCTGCATTAGCATCCAAATCAAATTATAATAATCAGTTGAAACTATCTAAAATTAAATTCAGCAGCTCATTCACCACGACAAAAGCTCATTCCGATCAGTCGTTTGTTTTCAGAATTTTCATCAAATGTGAAGTAGCAAACTTGAAGAAAACTTACAGCAATAATCACTACCTCATTCACAAACAACCCAAACAGAAAGCAGAAAAGCATGGCAAATAATTTTTAACAATCCACAAATTGGGTGTAAAAAAGACTTACAAGGTATCTTCTCCATGAGAGGAGCAGCAACCTCACGGAGAATCCATGAAACAATCAATGACAGGGCAAAGAGACCACAGTAAGCAATCCTGGCGGATCGCCTGCTTATTCCTGAAACCACAGTGCGGCACGCATCACACGCGCAGGCTGCACAGCAAGACGCAAGGCAAGAAGCCGCCCACATCTTCTTCAACAACCAAGCAACCGAAATTCAAATCTAAACACAATTGATCATCGTCGTCAAATGATTATGCAATTAAAATCAAAACCCTAAACTATATTTACAACGTTGATCGAGGGAATGATAGGAGAAACCTAATTGAAGAATTCATCGGAAATAAAAAGCAATAGGATATTGAGAATAAGTAATTAGATTTCGCATACCTATGTGAATCCGAGAGAGAAGAATAAAGAACACAGATGTTTGATCAGAACAAGATGAAGCAAAATCAAGAAGAGGTCAATAAGTATTTGTGTTTTTTTTTTTTTTTTATTTATTTATAAAGCGTCGTTGGTCAATGCCAGCCGTTGATTTCGTACTTTTAATAGAACAATCAAACAAATCAATGGCCGATTTAGCTAATTATTTTCTCAATTAAATGAGTTTCTAATTTCCATAGAAATATATATTTTTAGTTAAATGTATATTTTTATTTATTAAATGCTTAAAATTTTAATTTAATATATTTTTAAATATTAAAAGAATAATTATCTTAAAATATATTAACATTTAATCTATTTGAATTAAAAAAATATTAATATTAAATTTAAAAATAATAATTTTTTTAATATTTAAGAGATTGAATAAAAATTTAAATAAAATATTATTAAAACTGACGGTGCATTTAGCTTTATTTTATTATTATTTTTTTTTGGTTAAAAGTGAAGGCAATATTAGAATCTGATATCGCATTCCACTGTCCTAATCTTGGCGATAGATTGTGTAGTCAGCGCGGCCATCCTTTTCCCATCACAGCCGCGACACGCGGAGAACACCCACAACATTTTTAGTTCTCATCTCAACAAAATTGCGCCAAAAGCAAAGCAACAATAAGGAAAATAAGGGAAAATCTTGATCCTTTCTCTCACTGTAAGCCCCTCTCTCCATCTCTGTTTCCTTCCTTCAGATCTGTCAAAATTCAATCTTTTCTTCTGCTTTTTATTTTTAATATCGTTTTTTTTGGGTCTTTTGTGGATGTGCGAGAAATGGGTTCTGTTGAATGTGATTTTTTTGTGGTAAAAAGTGTTTGATTTTTTTGTGGTAAAAAGTGTTTGATTTTTTCTTGCACTGTTGTTTCTCTTAGATTTTTTAGTGAAACGAAACCAACTTATGATCTATTTTTGAAAGGGAGAGAACGAGAGATCTAAAATCTGGATATGGGCAAAGTTGTTGCTGAAGGGTCCAAATCAAGCTTTTTGTTAATATAAATGTGGGGCTTACTCAGCTACATATTATTATGTAAGCAACTAAATTACAGAATGATTAATCTTTCATATATGCACCTGGTTGATAGATTGTTCTGTGAAAAGGATTCCAGGCCGTAGTTAATGTGGTTGAATTTCACAGATTGCAGAGTGCTAACCTCCCCTCAAAGACAACTTGCTTGGTTCAAATTTGATCCATAAAATTCTATACGATTTTGTATTGTAAATCACCTGAGTATTGTTATTTTCCTTTCTGCTGCTTGAACAATCAGAACTTACACATTTTGGACTGTTTTGAAAAGTAAAATTTTATTGTTAATTTCCTTGTATTACGTTTAGGCTTTGCTAGTGCACAGATTTTTCCTGGGTCATATTGTTTTTCCCCTCAAATTATGCACTTCCTGTTAACTTGAAGGTGCTATATTCTGTGGTTTCTGTTAATTCCCCATATAGATATATGGAGTTTAGTTTCTTAAAAGTATGTGGACTGAACAAAAAATCCAAAATATGTATCATAATGAATTATATTATACTTTGAATTCGATTCCCTCTTATGATACTTTTCTGTGGGTGTTTACTTGGGTATCTAAGTTGGTTAATGGTCATCATTCAATAAATACCCCGCATAGTAGGGTCTCATTATTTTGCGAGACATACATGGTCTCGTTCTCTACTTGTGTATAAGTCATTGATGATTAGTGATGGCTTCTGATTGTCTTAACCTTTACCAGGAGCCTTTAAAGCTCAGTAATTGATTTTCTTTGTTAAAGGTTGTCTAATGCCCCTGCTTAAGCCCTTCTTTGCAGCTGAAGAAGTAATTAGCAAGAATAATGCGACAACGGCTTATTCTCTTGAGTTTATCAGCTCTTTCTAATTGCTTGAAAGATTGGATATCACTCTATTTCTTCAGTGGGATCTCTTAATTATTAGCATGTTGAAGCCAATGTGTGCATATGTGTATTTTGCTTTGTTGTTTTTATATTTGTTCTTGTTTTTTTTTTCTGTTCATCTGTAATCTGTAGATAATGAAATATAGTTGCTTAAGGGTTCTAGGGATATGATTCTTTTTAAAGATGCCAGTTGCTTGATGATGCTTGCATAAGGTGTCTACCGTAAGTTATCTTTGCATAAGGTGTCTACCATAAGTTATCTTTGTTCCCCTGGTTTTCAGAGCCAGCTATGAGTTTGCTAGTTTTTGAAAATTGAAAATACTCGCAGATGCAGAAGAGATAATTACCTGCATTTCTTTCCATGAAACAAAAATATCTCATTTTTTTACATTTTATTTTAACTAATAATAATAGTAACTGTAATCCCAACATTGATTCTTCAATTACATATTGCAAAGTTATTGTTTCAATTATCTTTTTAATTAATTGTCAATCTCAACTCAAATCGTCATGATATTTCAGGTTGGCCAAGGAGGTTCAGTATAAAAGGCTATGGTTCTGGATAACATTTTATCTTCTCCTCATCGGAGGTCACCATCTTTCCGGAAACAATTCCCGCGCGATGAGTTGGGTAGTTGGTCAACACTCATTCAGAGGCACCGTTTCCTCTTAACAGCTTTGGTTCTGTTGGCTTTCCTTTGCACCATCTATCTTTACTTTGCTATTACTTTAGGCGCGGCCACCACTGGATCATGTTCTGGATTGACAGGAAAACAGCAAGCATTGTGTCGCATAGAAGAGGCAAAGGCTTCAGTCAAGGGAAAAATGAAATTTTTCTAGCACACGGATAACAAACTATTCTCATTTTTGAGGGGTGCTTGTGCTTGTGCTTGTTATTGATTATTGTATACATGATATATACCAGAATTTGTCTTGGAACAGTCTGATCACATTGAATCATTATCATTAATGTGAAGAATCATTTTGAAGTTGGTCACCTGCTGCATTTTATTCTGTTTATGTTTGAATACGTACCATGAGATTTCTTCTTTTGGGAATGGTGTTAACAATTTGGTTTAAGTGGTCAGAATACAGATGGTTGCTCTGTATTTCAGTCCTGAAGATCGTTTGTTTTTGAATAATCTTTCATCAGGGCGCAAGCTGGATTGTAGAAACTTGAGGATTGTCAGAAGTTGAGATTGAGCAGGTTGTGCATAAGCCAATCGAGTTTGAATATATTTTTTTCTAAAATCTGATACTTTATTAATACAATGTGGAGATATATATATACAACAACAACAAAGCCTTAATCCCAAACAAGTTGGGGTCGGCTGTATGAATCTTCTAACAAATAAGCTCTCAGGTAATAACCCAATCACATTCCTTCCATTACTCGGATTACTCGGATTTTTCATTATACACTAAAGAAACAAAAAGGTTGCTGAGATATTTGCTTGATTTGGCGCTGCTTAGGTAAGATTTTGATGACTTTGTAAGAGATAAGTAAAGAATCCTTGAATATTAAAACAGATGTTGGATGATGATCACCTTAAGGATGTATTTTCTGGGAACACTGTATTAGTTTATTGTTAGGCATATTCTTACCATAAAGGAATTCTTTCAATCAAACATTTTAATGGAATTTCCTTGTCATCAAAATTTTTTCTCCCCAAAATAATTGGAGCTAAGGTCCAAAGATCATTGATTTGAAATTAGGATAGAGGATGTTTAGGTACTAA
>CAOGCB010809011.1:0-21791 GCA_948266635.1 Cnidoscolus chayamansa | reverse complement strand
CCAACCAAATGACACCAAGTTCATCAAAGCTGCCATTACTAAGGGCACAAACATGGGCGATGCTACTCCAAACTCAAACAACCCTTTCTCGTATCTTTTACTTACTTCATCATCAACTGCTTTGCTGGTCACATTGAACCCAGTTGTGGATATCCCCAAGGAATTTATGAAGAACTCAAGCAGCCCAAACATGAAACTCGATAGCCCTTTTATATTCCACATCCTTTGATCATTCCACCACATTTGTACTGTTCCATTGGCCAACACAAAGTCTATGAGATCCTGTGTATAGGCTCCTAGGAAAAGGAATGCATACAGGACAAACCATGGTGATTTAACCTGCACCACATTTTTCTATCTCAGAATACTCTGCATGGTTAGTTATGACCTTCTGTTTGTAATACTCACCTGAGGGAAGATGGAAAGATTGTTGAGGAGTGCTAGCTGGGGGAGCAACGCATATACGGTAATTGGAATTGTCCAGATGGCCCAAAGTGCAATCTGTGAATATCCATGACTCATGAGTCCATTGTGCCTAACCCCGAAGGTCACTGGGCTGTACTTACAGAAGACCATCTGCAGGAGACCAACGGTCCACCTCTTCTGTTGGTTTATCACATCCACCAAGCTAATGGGTGCTTCTCCGTAAAATGCAGGTCTCTCAGGATTGCAATATACAGATCTCCACCCTTCACAATGTAGCCTATAGCTTGTATAGGTGTCTTCCACTAGAGATCCATACCTGAACCCTACCTGCACAGTTTAGAGCAACAAATTCATCCAAGACAACACAATTATCTGGACTTTTCAAACAAGTTAATTAATGTTTAATTGGAGATTACCTTAATGCCCCAATCATTATCCTTCTCAAAATGGCATCCAGCAACTTGATGTGCCAAAGCCAACACCTCTTGGGATTGAATGGGCTTGTTCACAACATGATATGGGTTAAGTTGAGGTAGTTTTGGTGTGAACATAGTTGATGGGGTTCCAAAGAACACTCTCCGGGAAAAGAAGCATCCAGTCCCATAAAAATTACCACCCATTAGCCCATCAAACCCAGACGGGTGAATTTGGAACAAACGTTTAAACTGACCAGCATAAATGTCAGTCTTGTTCAACCCTTTGAAAAGCTGAGGAAATTGAATGAACCCATACTTGTCCCTAACATCAGGATCCCAAAAATAACACAATACACGCTCAGGTGTTTGTGGGTCATTTGAGTACGTATCACAGTCCAAACTCAGGATTATAGGTGCATTGGTCATTACAGCCGATACCCGAATCTTCAAAACAATTGAAAAAAGAAAATTAATGGCTTCGTAAATATAATAACATAATGCATGCATTGCATACATACCAGGGCATTAAGTGCACCGGCTTTGAAATGGTGATGAGAAGCCTTGCTTTTTTCTCTAGACAAATAAATCAGGTTTGGGAGATAATGGCCTGCGATGTCCTTGTCCTTGCTGCTGTCTAACAAAACCTGCTTATAAATTCATTCAGCAAGTTAAATATCTGTGTGCAGTTATAATCTTTTACTTAAAGATCTTGAACATATGTATATATATATAGAGAGAGAGAGAGAGAAAGAGGGAAAGGTATATGTAAGTATTAAAAAGATTGATAATATAAAACCTGGATGACAGTGGGATGATTTTGACGTGTGAATTTGTGAGTCCATTTGATGAAAACCTTACGTTCTTCATCGCAAGTGATGTACTCATCTTCTACTTTTCCTTTCTCCACAACATTTTCCACTCTGCCTTTCATGGATTCGTACATTGTCTGCGAATATAAAGATTTGTTTCTTTGTTTTTTCAAGTCTCACTTTGATATTATAACTGAACAAATTTAGATGTTAATTAACACAAGGGAAACAGTAAGTATAAACATTTATTGGTAAACTTTTACTATTTTAACATGTAAATATAATAATAATATTATTTTAAAGATGAGGAAATAAATTGTAATAATTACTAGAAGACTAAATGTAGTTTAGAAGTTATATAACTACTATAACAGTATTATATATTGAAAAAAAACTGAAATGTGATGGGACATGAAAAGATAATATAGAGTTGTGGAAAAAAATGCCCGCATGGGCTTAGCACGGTTGGTACTCGGATGGCAGAGTTGGTATCAAACAGCTAAGGTTCGAGTCACGACAGCGACAGTGTGGGAGTTTCATCCTCTGGATGAGCTTCTTGTGCGCACCGAGCCCCTGGGCCTCCCATCTAAGAGGCTGCCGTGTACCGTGATTTACCTCCCCTCTTTTGAATCGGAATGAGAGGGGCGGGGGGTTATAACCTTTTGGTACCACAGAGTTGTGGGAAAGAATTATGAAAGAAACAGACAATTCATGGTAATAGAGACAAAAGGAAAAGGGGTAGAGTGCCTCAGCAATGTCTTATTAAATACAAAGCTAAGTATAAATCAATCAACCAAATCAAACTTCAACGCATCTGGGTCCCAGCTCAATCAAACAACACAATATTAAAATTAGGAAAGCTAATTGCTACTTAGAAGTTAATCCTTTTACTTTTCCAATACCACAAAGAGATAATCAATCCTACCATTCGGAGTTGATGATTAATTTATTATATTCTCTTTTTTTAATTACTCAATTAATATAAATTTTATTATTAATTTAAAGAACATGTAGCATCTGATCTTAGCCATAGAGACTTTCGATTAAAGGTGGATGAAGGTCCACGCCTTTCCATATTACCTTAAAAAAAAAGGAAGAAACCGGTATTTTACCTTCATGATCTCAGACTCCGGAGAAGAAAAATGGTTGGATTCGAAAAAAGCCTTAGGATTCCTCTCCTTTATGTTGTTTTTGCTGCAAAACGGGAGCCAGTGGCTAGCAAACTTAGCAGCTTCCATGAAAGCGAAAAGGGTAAGTGCAGAGCCACCATCATCCGATACATACACCGAAACCTTCTCTCTTGGATAATCATAAGCCATCACTGACAAAGCTGTGTTCACTACACCGACAGGCGGCTCCTTGTGTGGATCCGCGGTGCATATAAACACATCAAGTGATGGATATTCATTTCTTTGAATGATCTTGTTCAGGTTTTCTGGGAACTGTTTGCGTCGGATTTGGCGCATGTGCAAAGCCTGAGCTGTTGTCCACATGAAAGCAAGAGCAAGATCGGAGATGAACAAAGAGAGTGTGATAAAGAAGGAGATTACAGACGTGGAGTAGTAAAGATTTCTTGCATGAAGATAAAACAGGGCCAAGATAGCAACAGCGTAAACTAGTGCAAACACCCGATTGAAAGGCATTCGACGCATTAGCTGCACCGTATGAAGCGTAGGAGTGGTGGTGCTGCTCCCTCTAAGACTCTCCATGTTATTTCTTGGTGTGTTGCTGCTATCTATCTGTGATTATACAAGTCTATATGTATATATATAATGTAAATATAGGAGATATTTATGTTGAGGTCTTTGAAGTGAAAGTCCAAAGAACAGTGAGCCCAGTAATTTACTACCTGAAATTGAATAAATTACATGATGAAATAGAAAATATTAATTAAAAACATTGTGTGGGTATTGAACCGTTGAATGTTCAACTTACTGGAACGATGAATATGCAAATGAGGCAATGAGTCAAAGGCGGCGAGCTTGCCCATTAAGTTGGAAAACGGAGTATTAATTTCTGCATCACGTGACCTCTATCTATGACTAAAGCGTCATCACTCGATGAAATTTTGTTCTCATGGCACTAAGACACGCATCAACCTTGATAGCAATTTGGAACATATTAATTGCCATGTATTTGGGTAAGTGGTGACGTTTGCTGAAAATTATTTGAATTTTAAATATAAAAGATTTATCATTCTACATTGAATTTTATTAAATATCAACAAAGTTTAACATATGGATGGTGAAGAAGATGGAGAGACCATCAGTTTGAGATTGGGCGATGAACTGTCAATTAAATTAGAGATGATGAGCTTTCATTGAGGTTGTCTCGACAGCGATTGAAATTTGAATGATGCAAATGAGCTCCTTCATTCTTAAAAATCATTTAATAGTATAAAAATTCTCAATTCTCCAATATTTGAATTGTTTCTTCTTCCTGGAAGCAGGAAATGACAGATCTGATGGAGATGAGATGTGGGTTTGCGGACTAAGGTTAGAAATAACATAAAATTAATTATCGAGAGCGGCTAGCGGCGGAAGAAAAGCAGATGTGATGCCGACAGAAAATATGCCATAGACCTAAAGCCCACCAAATGGCCCACAGCCCTATTACCAGAGGTCCCAATCGATCATCTTTTTCGATGCTTGCAACATGTAGGCTGGGCTTGGGTCTGTTCAAAGTCCATTGAATATTTCAATTTTATTGTTGTTTTTTTTCATGCTTTTAGCTGTAGGAATCAATTACTTGGCGAGGCCGAGTAAAGAAGGTGATTGTGATTGTTAAACTTGGTGAAACACAAGTTTGCTGTCACTTGGACTTGCAGGCCCCATGGACATCATTTACTCCATTGTTTTTCAGAGCTTGCAATTTGAAAAAAAAAAACTGTCCGGGACACAACAGGGTGAGGCTGATCCACTGCTTTAATGATGTATGGCCATCGGGGAAAAGACATTTGCTGTAGTGTCTAAATTTTTCTTATTCGGACTAAGGATGCTTGACAATGTCTTGCATTAAAACTTCCAATCCAATATTACAATGCCAAAAGTACATCAAGTATTTACAGACACAAGAAACATATAAATCCCAACTACCGCAAAATACCGAAAAATGTACAGACTAGTTCTACATCATGCTTTAATTCCCACTACTCCTTTGAACCCAGTCAATAATTTCTTTTATAATCCTTTTGCTAGTTAGCTCTAAAAAACTGACACTTAGCCAGTGTTTATCTCCAACCATCCTCCAATTACAAACCAGTGCCTACCATCCCATTAACAGACGGCAACAGCAAACATAAAAGTACAAAAACAGAAGAGACAAAAATGAAACAAGCACAAACACTTACCCCATGTTTCAGTTATCAGCTGATTCTGAGGTTATTACTGTCCCTTCACCTTCAATGAAGAACATAGGGAGTTTGCTCCCGGGAGTCATCTTCTTCACATCCTGACTTGAGCATATAAAGATTCTTCTAACCATGTTACAGAATTCACTGGACCAAAGTACAAATAAACAATAAGCATCCTCAAGTTTTGGCATGAAGTTCAACAATATGTGATATCCAATAGTATAGAATACTTACGGCCATGGATCATCACCAACAAGCATCATATCCCCTTCATCATCAAAGTAGACAATTTCCCACCTATCGCGATGGTGAAGCTGTCCTCTAATGTCAAACATCTCTTCCAGCTCATCTAAAAGCTGATCATACCCTTTCATCATGGTCAAGTCTATGGCCCGACCAACAGCAACCCCCTGCATTTGAACCTGTTCACACCAAATGCATAAAACTTCAATTTCAGAAACCAGCTTAACAGTGCACAAATTCTTCCTGAAAAATAACTACTTAAATAAGATATCTTAGTTACAATACCTTGGTGCAACTTCTTGTGGAAGAGGAGCAACTTTGCCTGCTGTGAACTTCTTTTAGTGATACTTGGAACTGTTCTGGTTTCTTTTCTTTGGACATATCAGACTTTTGGTCGGAATCAGCTGCTGACAATGTACTCAGAACATGCCCCTCTGTGGTGCCACTAGACCCACTAACTGGCTGTGCAGGTGCCTTCTCAACGGGAGAGCTTGTGGGATGATCAATAAGATTAAAGCCAAATAATCGATAACTAACAGCTGCCTCAGTTTTCCTCCCTTTCTCAACTGGGTCAAGGGAGGGATCATTCTTCAATTTTGCAGACTGAGGAGTTGAATAGCCTGAGATGACAGGCCAATTGGAGACACTTTTACTATCCTCAGTTGCTTCTTGAAACAGATGCCGAGAAACATTCACATGAGGAGAAGATAACCAACCCCCCTCAGTTGGAGACCTTGAGATAGAGTTGCTGTGGCTGTTAATACCGCTCTGCTTGTGATGCCACATGAAATGACTCTCATTTCTTTTGCCTTCAGCAGTCCCATTAAATTGTGTTAAATCATGGGACTGTGTCAATCTAGAACTCCACGGTGGTGCTGCAGTTGAAGATAAATCTACAAATATGAAAAGCAAGGATAGTTGTGACAAGAATAGGTTAGAAACAACGACTCTTCTGAAATCAAAAGGTTACAGGAGAAAACAATAGTCTTACTTACCAATGGTGGGAATTTCAATTGGTGGCCGGGGCCTCTTGTTTTTCACTGCCGACGATTGAGCCACGTTTGCTGGTACTGAAGGCACAAAGTGTTCTATTTCCCATGGTGAAACCTTGTCGGGCCTTAGAATAGATGCAGGTTCATCCCATTGAACCTGGGAAAAAAAAAAGGAGGGAGGGGGGGATATAATTAAGGTGAAACCATAAAATTTCAGATAAAGGATCGGAAAGGAAAGGGGAAAAGGCGTTCCATATGAGATTATATTACTTTTAATTGGCGCCATTTTGATTCGACCCAACAAGGAGAAAAATCTTCAACTCCAACAATTGTACCGGAAAACCTGAATTCAAAAGCTTTTTCAGAAATTTTCTTTACCCATTCAGCACAAAGCATAAACAAGAGAAAAAATGTTGGTATTTTCCCACCTTCTCTCAGGAGAATCCTCTCCTTCAAATCTCATCTTGAATCTCATGCCAACTGCAAATTTATTGTTAACAGCCTCTAAATACTTGTTGATGCTTATGATGAACTGGCTTGTCCTGATAAATTAAATGAAGAGAAGTGCAGAATTAAAATCCAAAACCAACCAACATATTCGATACAAATATTTAAACCAAAGGCACTTCAATAACTTTATTTAAAGTAAGTTACCTTGGCTTATAATAGACCACAAAAAGAGTTTGAGTCAAAACAGCATGAGATGCTGTTGCTAGCACTCCTAGGCGCATGCTCTGACTTGAAATCACAGATGAAGGCATGCTGCTCTGTTGACGAGCAAGACGCCTCACCCCAACACGCAACTCTCCATTATCCCCCCTGAATAGTTAAATATCAAATGATTAATAGCTTCATCCATTGTATTATCGCGAATAGCATCAAAGAGGAGCAAACAAACAAAATGAAAAACCTGAGGAAAACAAATGAATCCCCAGCAACTAATCTCTTAGAAGTAACAAATGTGCTCCACCCTGTCGTAAGCAAGTGCCTCCTCGGTTGCCCTGTTAATTTGACACAGATCAAAGATATATTAGCAATGACCAGGCAAAATACAATGGCCCAAAGTAAAAGCATAGGAAAATACAAACAAAACAAAATCAACCCTTTACCTCTGAAAATATGCTTAAACCGCCATTCATAACCGTGAAGATCCTTGGTTACCAACTCTTGTGTTGGTGTGGGCTGGGTCATGTCCTGAAGAACATCCATAATCGAAATCACTAAGATAAATATGGTGAGATCAAACAGAGAAACCACAAGTAGTAGAGCATAAGCAAAAATTACCAACTGTGGAAGGCATTCAGTAGCATGTTTACGAAGAACAGAAAACCCCCCATGAGTGCTTGTATCAGAGGCAGTCAACACTTTGCAGAATGAGTGAACTGCTGGACATCGTGAAGGCTCAGATGGGAGTGGATCAGGACATGTAGGCTCAGATTGCTACAACATTTGTTAACATAATTTAAAACCATTAAAAATAGATCATACCATAAAATCATCAGAATTTATGCAACCTGAACAGTACATATTGAGGATAGGAAAACAACTAGATTTGTTCTTACATCGGATTCTGGCAGCAAAGTAATTTGTGCATAGACCTCATCCGTCTCTTGCTCCGCCTATAAAAACAAAACAAAAAGATGAAAAGAAGAATTCCACCTAAGTTAATACTTCTGGGAACTAAGCTTAATGATTCCTTCAATTACAGTCACCATGCAATAAAATCAGCAACTTCTAATATGGCCAAGAACTCAACTCAATAAAGCTCAAACCTAAGGAGTTTAACTCAATTAAGGTCAATATTCACGTAAAAAACCTAACAAAAAGGGATCTAAAAATCTATTCACAGCATCAAAATATATATAAACAATAAGATCAGGTAGTGAAATACCAGCAGATGAATATTAATGACGCGACAGAGGATCTTGGTCGGCAGATTAAACAAGGGAACCCTCTGATTCAGCTCTTGATTTGTTGATGCCTCCAACTACATCATCCAAAAATTGCACAATTTTAATTTCTCAACAAGAAAAAGAACACATTCATTAGTAGAAACCAACAGCAGATTCAAAAATTTTGTAAAACCAATTAAATCACAATCGTTCAGAACGTCTACCATTAAAAAAAAATCTCAAGAAACTAATATCTTGCCTGTTCCATGTGACCCTGAGGAAAATAGTACACTCTCTCCCCATTCCGAGGAACATCCACAAGTGGGCCCGCACAAGCCTTCCATAGCTCAGTATACAGATCATTAGCACAACCTGAAACCCAGAAATGAAACTTCTCAACTTCTCCCGCGGTAAAACAAAACTCTTCCGGTATACAAACAGCAAAAGGGAGGGGGGGAAATCAAAATCAGCCAGTCGCTTCTTGTATTACCTTCATTAGTAGCCTGGGAAAAAGACCCGCCCCGATTTGCCGCCATCATTATTGAACCAAAAACTCGCCAAGTCAAGAGCGAAAGGAAAGCCACCAAAAGAATTCAAAGTCCACGAGATAAAACCTCTCTCTGTACCCGTAATTTTACCTGGTTATAATCACTTAAAATCACCAATAATCACAACAAATACTACTAATAAGCCGTTAAATAACACTTTACAACACAAAGGCCCAAGCTTTTCCCAATCTTAAACCACCCGTTACACTTTGTGTGTGTGTGAGTATGTCTGTAACGCTACTGGGATCTAAACCCGTAACGCAAAACAACTACAACAGTTACAAAACCACTCTTCCAAGCCAGCGAAACCCCTCTCCTTCTCTCTCTAAGACCAGCTACTCTCTTATCTCTGTAGACAACAATCCACGTAAAACGCCATTAAAAGGAATCCCCACAAAACCGCTCCGGACGCATCTTATATTATGCGACTTTCTTTCTTTAACTGTATCTCTCTCTTGTTGTCTGCTTTTTGTGTAATGCAACGCTAACCTTAGTAACCCTGGTTAGATTCTGACAGCAGGGGGGAGTTAACGGGACGGCCTTTGAAACGGAAAAAAATTGCAGTCCAAAGTGCGTTGACTGCCGTGAGATAACGATGAATGTGCTTGGGTTGGGGAAGGGTGTTGGATTGCGGGGAGACTTAGGATGCGTGCGGTCCAGGTTAACAGAAGTTTAGTGAGGTGAGTTCCCGTTACCGTTAGTTGCCGTCTCTTTCGTTGTCTGCTTTGAAGCAGGCAACAGAGTTGGCTCGAGTTAAGCCGGCATAATAGTTTGTAAATATTTTTTTGGTATATTTATTAGTAAATATTGACCTGGAAATGAGTGATAATTACGGAGCTTGCCATTGGGATACGGTGGGGTCTATATAACACGTGGGATGTGATGGGTGCTTTTGCTTCCCGGAAAACCTGCGAGCCGTCCGATCAATGATCCTAGTTTTGACACGTCAACACGAGAAACGAGGTTTCCATGTGTACTTAACCCTGGCCTCAATTATGTAAAATTTCCACGTAATTGATCTTTTTTGCTGGGGCTGATTAAGATTTTTGGGTTTTGTCTAAGTAAGCAACAGCAATATACTGAGAGAGAGCATTTTAATAAAAATGTTAAAAAAATAGGCTCTAATTTATAAATAATAATAATAATAATAATAAAATCCATTTAATTAATAAATTATTTGCATTTCCTTTTCAACACAAGAAGCACTTCATTTTGTCCCCTCAAATCATAATCCAAGATGCCATCCACACCCAACACGTAATAATAATTATTATATTATCATAATCACTTGTTATCTTATTTTAAGCATATCTTCTACAATGGACAAATACATATATATGTAATTAGTAGGATCAACATGATTTTAATTTCTAAAAAGAAAAAAAAAGGACATTTTTCATGGAATAAAAATTCAGAAATGAATCAATAATATCTTACAATTGAAGAGAATGAATTGTCGGAGGCAAGACGGGAGCTTTGTGTGTTGCCGGTGAGAGAGAAGAGAGAGGCTTTATGCAAAATCAATGAAATTTATTGTGAGAGGTGAGCAGCAAAAGTGTAATATGAATATAAAAAAATGGGGCACTAGTTAGCTAAAAACCCTCATAAAGAGGTTTTGATTAGAGAAAGGTGAAGAGCAAGGAATAAGGACAAACCAATCACAGTTTATTTATGTGTCTCTGACTCTGTTAATTATAAGTGTGATTACTTTATTTGCCGACATCTGTCTTTTTATTGTGATATAATTGAAACCCATTGCTTTTTTAGTGTTTATTTATGCCATTAGCGACTCTTGCTTCCTTGAAGAGTTTTTTTTTTTTTTTTCTGTATTTTATATATATATATATATATAACACAATTTTACATTGAAAAAAAAAAAAAGAGATGAGAAGAGAAGAGCTAAATGTAAAATTGGGCGATGATGCTTCCACCAAGCACAACAGTGTGCAAAAAGGGGAGGTGGTGTGGGAATTCCCCCACCATCCCATGAAACAAGGAAGGGATTAGGGGATGCCTTTGCTCTCTTCCTAAAGACACCCCCAAATTTTATTTTAGGAAGAATAAAGACACCCATTGGGCCAACCCATTAAATATTGTATTGTAACTATGATTGGTGATGCCCTTTAATTTATAGTCTATGCCCCATGTGGAGACCAATTTGGTTGGTGTTCCTTGTGTTGCCTGGCTGCCCTCGTCCTCATTCAACATAAATGGAATTTCATTACCATGCTCTCATTAATTTGAATGTGGTAAGATTGGGTATACATGGATGCTTGAGCATTTGGGGTACCCTACAAAATTAAATAAATAAAAAAGAATGGGGTATGGTGGATGGCTCTTGAAAACAATAAAGAATGTGGGATATTGGGTTGGAATCCATGTGAGGACAATCATGGGGGGAGGGAGGAGGGAGGAGGAGAGTATTACTTAAATACCTGAATTAGTGGACTATATGCCCTTCAATTGATTCCTAGTAAGCACATTATTAGCCTTAAAACAAATTGAGTGGGATATTGGTCCCCTCCCCAGTAAAACCTTATTTTGACATCCTTTTCAACTCTTCCTTGCTTTCTCACCGTTGGATCTCATTACCAACTCCTTTGACTCTCCTCCTTCCTTCATATCCCACTTTTCTTCCCTTTTTCCTAACGAAGGACACACAAAAATCATATGTGGAAATTATGGAATTACTTGAAAAAAAAATAAAAATGAAGAAATAAGAAGTTAAAAGTGGATATAAGTAATGTAAAAATGGTGAATAAAAAGGCCAATTGGGAATGAATTAAGTGCAAAAAAAGTAGGTCAAATGAGGATATGCTTTTTGTTCCATTGGAATATTATATTATATTATATTTTTTTACTTACGAGTGCTGCCCGTACAAAAGCATTTACCTTCCACGCGCTCAGGCTTTTTCCCTTTTTATTTTATTTTAATTTTATTTTGTATTAAATTTTATTTTTATATTTATAATATTTTTCTTAAAGTATCAATGTAAAAATTTAATAATAAATAAACGTACGTGTTTAATTAAAAGTGATAATCACAATAGAATATATCAGCTATGAATTAAATATATATTATATAATGTGATGTTTAAATAATCAAGTTATTACAAATATAAAAATAATACAAACTTTTACTAATAATTAAATATATTATTATAATTAATTAAATATTTATGTAATTTATTGGAAGGATTAAATAATAATAATAATAATAATAATAGGAGGAATGATGCATAGTGGGTAAATAGGTTGAACGTATTAATGAATAATAAGGCTAAATTAAGGTCAAATCTGGGTGGATTATACAGCATGATCCACTTGATTTTATTTAATAATATATTACATAAACATTAAATTTCTTAGTCAAATTTAATATATATATATATATATTTTTCAACATCAATTGGGCTAATCCCAACCACCTAACATTGCATCTGTAATTATCACGTTGTCGCCGAATCATCTCTTGTTGCTTTCCATTTGGCAAACCTTTGTAATTCTTCTACCTACTGTTTCTTTTCTTTTCTTTATGATATTATAATTTAATTAACTAATACTATTTAATGGAAAATATTAAATTTTATGATTTGACTACTTTTACTCTCTCATTATAAACCAAAACCATAATACTTCAAAAGGAAGGGAAGTAAGAAAAATCAATGGTTTAACATATAAAAAGCTGAAAATGATGCTTAATCTCAAAGGGGCCCTTTAACAACACGGGCTTTTAGATTAGATTAGATTAGATTATGATGGC
Organism: Cnidoscolus chayamansa; assembly: GCA_948266635.1. NCBI lineage: Eukaryota > Viridiplantae > Streptophyta > Magnoliopsida > Malpighiales > Euphorbiaceae > Cnidoscolus > Cnidoscolus chayamansa. Next base: position 9,350 of record CAOGCB010809011.1, on the reverse strand, counting down.
CTAATCTATTCTTATCATCATACCATTTTCACATAAATGTGGGGTTTACATATCATAATTGAGGTACTGACTTCTCTATGTCAACATCAAACCACATCGGAATTTGCTCTAAAAGATTCTTTTGTTTACATTTCATTTTTATGTCTTATAGCGTATAATTAAAATTTATATATTCTTCTTTCCATTTTAATTTTAATTCGATCCGACGGATAAAACACCATCAGATCACAAATAAAGCTAACCCCATGTGGGGGTGTGATTACTCTAATCCAGTGCCTAAAATAGTGATCAGCACCAAGCAAGTGGGATCACTAACTTTAATGTCGGTGTTAAAGCTAAGTTTATTTTAATGAAAAGATACCATATATCTACAAATAGAAACTCCGAGGAGTTACTGTCCATCTGTCCAAATTTTACTTTACAACTGAATCTTTAGACCATTTCTTTTGTAATGGGCAACTTGCAAAAGATTAGCATGCCACATCTAAACACTTTCTTGATAATTATGCCTATGCCAAGCATCTCTGCTGTCTCCTCCCATTTTCCTCCTACTTTTTACCAGTTCCATCAATAGCAGCACAAGTTGAGAGTGACCAATGCAATGACGGCTACTCCCCAGCCGTACATATTTGATTTACTCAATCAAAATGATGCACTTTTCCTAGGCCATGAACAATGTTGTGTAATTTTATAACATAAAGGCAGCTTCCTTTCATTTCAATTATCAGTGTTCAAGAATTTGTAAGTTCAGATACTGATGTTTTCATAGTCGACATCAATCAGATAATATGAATGCTTTTATTCACTCACTAAGAAACAGCGTGTCCAATTTTATCACGAGAGTTACAAGATATTGAATAGGCCGCATAATCTTTTGACACTCATCACAGCAAAAATCATCAATTCTTCTGATATCAACTCTTATCTCTGTCAAACTTGACCCAACTCTGAAGCCTAATATCCTCGGACGAATAAACAAGAATTTCTGCTTGGCTTCAGTTCTATTATGGAGTGAATGGAGCAAAAACCACCACCGAATTGTGCCCACCAAACCCAAATGAATTTGAGATAGCTGCAGTGAAATTGATGAAAATACATAAATTAAGTTCCTTTGTCAAACAGTACATTGTTGCAAAGTCGGTAAAAAAGACAACTAAATTTATATACGAGCTCCCACATACAAAAACACATACCAACATTGACTTCATGCTGCTTCTTCACATTGGGAACAGTGTCGATTGTGACGCCAGGTTCTAAGTTCTACAAACATTAGAAACACAAGGGTATGAAAATATGCTCCGAAAAGTTGTTGGAATGAATTGAGATGGAGTTTTGAGTAAGTTACTGGCGCTTACATCTTGATTGATAGTTGGATGCAGCCATCCTGTGGTGATTGCTTTTATGGTTGCTATGGCTTCTAGTCCACCTGCAGCACCGAGCCCATGTCCAATCATAGACTAAGACAAAGAAAAAGGTTAATTAGCTAGAAAGTCATTTTTCTTTGTGAAAAACCCATGGAAATGATGAATTTAATTTTCACAAAAATAAACTGCATAAGTTCATTGATTTACTGCGAGTATGAAGAGTAAAATTTCTTACCTTAGTCCCATTCATCTTTATCCCTGATGTGTCCTTGAAGACTTTCTTGATGGCATTCACTTCAGCCAAATCCCCTGCAAGCGTTGAGGTCGCATGAGCATTAACATAGTTCACCTGTAAATCGTAAACAGCTAACTTCATATTAGGATCAATAATGGTGGGGAAGATTGTTTTCTCAACAAAAGCACAACTAAGTTTTAAATCAGCAGAAAGGCCTTACCTCCTCAGGGGAAACTTTGGCATCCTCTAAGCTCTTGATTATGCAAGTTGAAACTCCTAGCCCATCGGATCGAGGATCAGTCATATGATGAGCATCACAAGTTATAGCGCCTCCTAAATATTCTGCAATTATATTGGCTCCTCTTTTCATAGCATGATCCAAGCTCTCCATAATCTGTGCTCATTGAACAAAGTTCTAACTCTTAAAGAGGGTGCTGATTAAGTGTATGCCAATAGAACCAGATATCAAAGTCAGAGAAAAATGAGCTTCTATTTACCAGCACACCAGCACCTTCTCCCATGACAAAACCATCACGATCCTTGTCCCAAGGTCTTGAAGCTTTTTTGGGGTCTGCATTTCTTTGAGACAATGCTCTGCAAGCTATGAAACCACCGACACCAGTAGGCATGATAGCAGCCTCAGTTCCCCCAGCCACCATAATGTCCGCTTCGCCTCTTCTAATGTGATTAGCAGCAGCGTAAAAGCAGTAATTTGCAGTTGCACAAGCAGTTGAAATGGAGTAATTAGGTCCCATTAAGCCAGTATCAATAGCCAACAATGCTGAACCCATGTTAGTGATAGAATAAGGGATGAAAAATGGAGTAATCTTCTTATATCCCTTTTGGATAAGAGCTTCAATTCCATTACTAAAAGCTGTTAAACCTCCCATCCCTGTTCCTACCAGCACTCCAATTCTTGTTTTGTCCATCTGGAGGACAGATACAAAAACAAAAAAGAGAACTTTCACCATTAGTGTTCAGTATAACAATAGGTGAATCACCTTCAACAACCAAGAGTACACTTACTTTGTCAAGCACATCAGAACCAAGGTTGGCATCATCAAGGGCCCTCTTACCAGCAACTAGACAGTACCTCCAGCAATCATCAAGACGACGATCATTTTTCCCATCAATGTACCCTTTAGAAGAAAAATCACGAATCTGACCACCAAACCGGACAGAGAAATTAGAAGCATCAAACCTATCAATTAGGCTGATTCCACTCTCTCCCTCGAGTAGTTTGCTATAGAATGTATCAACGTCAGTTCCAAAAACTGAGACCAGCCCCATTCCTGTTATGACAACTCGTTTCTTGGGATCTTTTTCTCGTTGGGGAGCTAAAACATTTGGGGATGCCATGGCTCTTATTGATCTGGATTTTTTAGCTGAATATAGTGAAAATAACTTAAGAGTTAAATCCTAGACAAGATGTCACCACAGAATTAAATGATTTACCATGGGATTAGGGATAGGCTCACTAAGTCTTCCAGTGAACTAAATTATTTGGTTCAGGTTTCCAGTGAACTACAGATGTAGAATTCACTTGGAAATAAATTCTTGTGTTTGCTATGATACAACCTAAAAGTAAAAAAATACAAATTAAAAAATAAATCCATACAGTTCAGGTTTTGTATAATTCTATAATTGTGGTCATCTATCCTTATTTCCCAAATATCCTCAATAACAAAAGAAAGAAAAATTACTTGCTAAATATTATGTTGAATGAGACTTATCATATAATTTAGGATTAGGCTGTTTTAAAAATTTTTAATAGAAGAATTCTTGCTTTTTGCAAGTAATAAGTTTATTTTAATTGTGGACAAATGTATTTAATGTTTAAATTCCAAAATATTCATTTCAAGTGTTGTGTTTGTAAGGGACATGGAGAACGTGAGAGAGCGAGAGAGAGACATGGACAATTTAGTCCAAAAAAATATTATTGCTTTATGGAATTCATTTGAAATTTTACCTTTTTAAGTATAATCAATTCCATAGAATGAAGTTCTATAATTGAAATCTGAAAGTTTGTTTTTTTTTTTCAAAGCAAACATACAAAATATGGAAATCAATTGAATTTAACAAAATTTTGTGGAATTCATTTGATCCAAACATGCTTGGGACAAAAGTAGGTAATTCACCAGAAAGCAGATCAACAAGTAAATTTATAATCATAAAGAATGTCTCTAGACATTAGCAATCAACAGCAGAGGAGCCACAGCTCAAACAATGAATTATCAATAATGTTAGATGAAAGGTGGAGCTAGAGTAAAACTAGAGGTAACCATGCACCTTGGCAAGTTGTGTAGTTATATATATTGTAGGACAAGTATGTGATCTGGAGAACAACACCAACTGATCAATCCGGCTGGCTATAGATTTTAATTATGAGACTACAAAATTAGAGAAGGATTAGAAAATCGTGATTTCGAATAACAATTACGAGAGGAAACTGTCATTGCTCATTAGCCATTCCTTTCAATCTATTACCGCAAGCATGCTAACTATGAGAGTTTATGAACTTATATACAGTTAATCAAACAAAATTATCTGCAATTATCACCTAACTTACCATTCTAACTAAGAAAAAAAATAATTGAAGTAACATAAGGAGATACGTGTTTAACATAAAAGAGAAGAATCAATCCAATATGACACTTGACACCAAAATGCAACACTGTAGATCACCATTGTCGCTGGGCAAAAATTTAGTATACTTGTTTGGTCTCTGTAAAAGGGTGATAAGAAATCATACCTGAAGTACAAATGACACCACTTGACTTAGTTCCAGGGGAAGCCGTTTGCATATTCTCGAGTGGTCTAAGCCCACTGTAGTGAGGCAGAGAAGGTCCATTGCTACCAACATCTCGACTTCTAAATAGAACAGTGGAAGAACAACAACCAGCAATGCTTGCCATAACTGTGTGTGAGCTGATCTGGTTGTTACTCTCCCGTTGTGAAAATCTCGAAAGATTTAAAAGTTAGCAACTTTGGGTTATCAGAGAAAGAGGAATGAACAAAGAAAGAATTTTGTTTGGGGGTTTGATTTGGGTTTGTTGAAGAATCCGCCACCAGCTGGCTTTTTTAGTTTAGGTAGTAAACAAAAGCTTGGCGATGATTGCAAATAGGGTTTGAGACACTTCATTTTGGTCTAGTAGATCAACTACTCCAAACAACCAACAAGTTTAAACTTTCAATCTTTGGGCTTGGCCTGTAAATGCCCCAACTGTTCTTGCCGCACCTAAATCGATTCTTCTCTGCACGTTTCTTCCAAGCTTCTTTTTTAATGACTGCACCAACTATTTTCCTACCAATATTCCCTAATTGATAATAATGGAAAGGCATGGGCCAGAAGAAGGCTTCGCCCAATAAAACAAGTTGGGTTTAGGCTCTTTTTTCCTATAAGAGTCATCAAGTGAGTTTCTAAAATAAATTTATTTATTTAATTTATAGAAAAAAAATATATATATATATAAATATATATTTAATTTAATTTAATTATTAGTTGATGTATTAAATGACGCCTAACATCATATACCGCCATCAGCGCTTCGCTTTCGCTCTGCAATAATATTACTATAATTTTTTTGGTTAAATTCACAATCTTTGTGATTTTCTACTTTGTCAAATTCACACGCAAACGCAAGGAAAATTCTTAAATTTCTTCACTTTTCCTGGAAATTTCCTTATTCTTAATTCAACCTTTTCTTATTTAACACTTCTTTCTCACCCACTCGCATTTCCTCTGTTCTTTTATCCTGTTCTCTTAATCTTACATAGAAAAAATTTCTCTCTTCTCTGCTGTATCTCGGATACCCAGTTCGTGTTTTGTTGTTTTCTGGTCGTTTTTCGAAGGGAATTGGAGTTGAAGATGGAGAATAACCAGCAATCGTTTTGGCAATTCAGTGATCAGCTAAGGTTACATACTTCAAACTTGGCAAATATGTCACTCAACGACTCAATATGGAGCAATTCTTTTGTATCAAAGCGGCCAGATGAGAGGAGGAATTTCAATATAAGAGCTGGAGGTGATGTGGATTCTGTTATCCAGTACAACGCAAAAGAGTCTCATTCAAAAAATGGCTTCAATGATGAGTGGAAAGTAGGATCTAGTGGAGTTGCTGCTGCGGATTCGAATGGAATTAACGATGGGTGGAAGATAGGATCAAATGTTAAGGGTTATGGACTTGGAACTATTGGTCAGGCTGTTGATGGTGCATCTCAAAACAATCTTGGGATCAATGGGGGGTTTAACAAGGGCACTTATTCGAAGAATAAACATAACTACAATATCAATGTTCACTTGAAGGGCAATAAGAAGAATGGAGAGGAAGATCATGGTGGCAAATTTGGCAAGAAGAATACTAACAAGAAGAATAACGGTGATAGTAACAACAATAGCGACGGTAAGGATAAACAGAGTGCGAGGTTTAAGACACTTCCACCATCAGAATCTCTGGCAAGAAATGAAACTGTTGGTGGCTATATTTTTGTCTGCAATAACGATACTATGCAAGAGAATCTCAAGAGGCAGCTTTTTGGTATGTCTATCAATTTCCAACTCTTTTTTCCTTTTCTTGTCTTTGTCTACAGTTTTCTTCCTGAGTCCATTGCATACAAGTTCTGGGTATTTCGCATTTGAGGATTCATTCATGATTTTTAGTTGGGCATGTTAGGCTATCTGATAGATTGATTTGATTTTAGCTCTTATCAATTTTCTACATATTTACTTCAATTCTTTCTATGTTTGAGATGAATTCCATTGTAGTGTAATTAAAAATTTCTAGCTGTTTCTTGAATTATTATTTGTAGGTTTGCCTCCACGCTACCGAGATTCAGTGAGGGCGATTACTCCAGGCCTGCCCCTTTTCCTTTACAACTACTCCACGCACCAACTCCATGGCATCTTTGAGGTTTGTATTTCTTCATTCTTTCAGGCCATTGGTAATAATCTACAAAATGCACGGATTGTCCAATTGCTTACAAACGATGAACTTCAGCAGTTAATTTTGTTAAATCAACTGATGACATCTCCTAATGGTCTATATAGGCCGCAAGTTTTGGAGGAACAAACATTGATCCTAAGGCCTGGGAGGACAAGAAATGCCTAGGAGAATCACGCTTCCCAGCTCAGGTATGTGTCTAGAAAATAGAAGTTACAGAGCTTGTTAAAGTTATGAATAATTTAGGATTAATAGTTCCATCTGTGCATAGGTGAGAGTTGTTACAAGGAAAATTTGTGAGCCACTGGAAGAGGATTCCTTCAGGCCACTTCTCCACCATTATGATGGCCCTAAGTTCCGGCTTGAACTCAACATTCCAGAGGTAATTTATCTAAACTGTAACCATAATGAATCTTGTATGTTTTATTTGTTGATGTGCCTGATCTGACCTATTTTCATTTTTCAGGCACTGTCTCTCCTGGACATATTTGAGGAAGAAAACCCTTGAACAGTTTACCATATACAGTCAATAGATACTATACAAGGAAAAGAGAAGATAACTGCTGATTAGAAATAGAAGATAAAAGAGCTCTTCAGATTTACTATACTGGGATTTGATGTATAATATTTTGTAGAGGCTGTTATGGTCCTTTTGTTATCTGGTTTGCAATACAAATAAGTGAAAAGTGCTAAAATGAACTAATACTTGTAGCAGTGTGCGTTTTTTGTATTTCATATGAGCTTTATGTATCTCTATGCACTGATTTATCTTCCTCCATCTTCATCCAATTAGCAGTTGGATAACATTGTTGATATTCTTGACTTCATTCCTAGGCCTTTCTGGAAATGGTCTTCAATTAGATAAATATGGTTGAAGGGCTATGCCCTGTTTCATGTGATTGAAGCAAATGAAACTTTCGTCATGTATAATCTAATCGCAAGACACATAAAAAAGTGAAAGTCTTTTGACTGTTTTATGGTAAAGAGTAAAGACCATGTCCACTCCAGCAAACTAGTGGGTAATTGAGAAGTGGTTCACCCAGTAGGGGGCTTAATCCACCATCCAAACCAAAGCAAAGGCTTCAATGGGTGGTTAGGCCAACCATTCAACTCGTGTCATCTTTGTCAACTATGAAGTGCTAGCTTCTGGGGACTGCTTCTTGCCGCCTTCACCAATGGCAATAATTGAATTCGTTAAATGAAATAAAAGGGGCAAAAAGGACATGACAAAAGCATCATACAAACATGTGTAGCTTCATTAGCAATTTATATTTGATTTCAATTTTTCAAATTCAAAACATCACATGAAAAATATACTAAACACAAACTTGGAAGCTCCTCATCACCACCACCCATTACTTCATCCACTTGGTAGGCCACAAGATGCCAAAGCCCAAATTAAAATCATCACAAAATGCCATGAATTGATTAGAGGCAAGCAGGACAAAGGACCAATCCATTCTCATTACACTTGCCACACCTCTCTTTAACTCCATCAACCACAATCTTACAACTCCCACCACAATTCAGACACGGCATAAATCTAGCACCTCCACACCCTTCACACGCTTGTCTCCCTACCCCTCTTTCCACACGTGCCCAGTTCAGTATCCTCCCTAGTCGACCCGATTCGTTCAGCTCCACCACCTTCTCTACTCCTCCTATGTACCTTCCTTTCACAAAAACTCTAGGTACGCTCGCCTCTTCTCCTAGCATTTCTCTTAGCTCGTTCAAGAACTCTCCATGCAAGGACACGTCCCTTTCGTCGAATATCACTCGGTGTACTTCCAGTAAGGAGCGTAGACGGTTGCAATCCTCGTATGTTCTACGCACCCCACGTAACGATGTCGTGTAGATAACCACCGAGTCAGCTCCGCCTGGTGGACACTTCTCTGGGAAGTCACTCAGTGGGTCCCACTTCATCTTGTCATAGTTTGCTGTCTTCCCTTCTTTCTCTCTCTCTAGTCTATCCCTTAATATGAATATGTTCTCTTTCACTGGCTTGATAACTTTCCCTGACTCGGTTGCTGGCTCAACCATAACTCGGGACTCAATCTTCGTGGCCTCTGCTTTCCTAAACTCAGTGCGCGAGGACTCGGTTTTTCTTAGCTCCTTTTGGGGTTTCGAAGATAGTTTGGCATCCAGTTCTTCAAGGGTATGAAAAGAGGAGCTCTTACGGGGGACTTGTGTCTTTTCTGGGGTGGGATCGGCGGAAGCGACAGCAACTTTAGCAGGCGGGGTCACGGTACCAGGCCTTAGAGGCGGGGCAATATGATTTTTGTTATTGAGGTCTTCTAGTTCAAGGGCTTTGCTAACCTCTTCCCACGAATGAGGAGCATCAGATTCCAACTTTTTGAGCTTCTCGAGTATGGGGGCCGGCAAGTGGGTGGGCTTCTCATGTTTTTCTTGAGCAGAATTATCCACGGAGAGCCATGGCTCTTGTATGGAGTTGATATCGAAAACGGCAAAGCTTGATGGTGGTGGACGGTAGACATCAAGGGTGGCCTCAATTCTCTTAGAGGAGCTGCAACCCATGTTCAGTGTTAGATGAAATGCCAGTATCTGCAGTTGAGGTTTATATGGCAATTGAATGAGGGTGAGTGTGAGGAAGTGTATGGTGGGTAAGTGGGATGAATGTTTCTGTGGTGGTGTTAGTGGTGGCTTTCTTTATCAATTCCTTACTCCTAATGAAGTGTAGTTGTTTTGAAATTGTAGGATTTTTCTCAGCCTTAGGATTAGTGTGTGGTGCTTGGATTGCCCAGGTGGACGTCTAGATGAATGCCATGTTGGAATAAGATAGATTTTTTTGTG
>CAOGCB010808828.1:0-16377 GCA_948266635.1 Cnidoscolus chayamansa | reverse complement strand
AAGGAAGAATTATTGGGAAATATTGATCAAGATGTAAGTTATATTGATTGAAAAATGAAATTATTGCTCAGAAAATCACTAAGAGCGGTAGTAAATTTACATTATCGACCAATTAGCAACTAAAATTATTTTATTCACTATCGTGATTGTATGGAAAAAAATTTTTACTATTCCAAACGTTAAGTTGTAGCTTTCATTTTTTCCTCAATATATTTTTCTAATTCAAGTGATCGATATTGCAAAGCAATGTTTTAAGAGTCATATAACAAAAAAGACCTACTAGAAATTGAACAAACATGAGGGAAAAAAAAAAGTAGATGCTTTAGATCTAAAACTATACAACTTTATCTTTTTCACGTCGAACAACATCCAAATAAAGTTGGTTATTATCAAATGCAGTCAACGAGAGCTTTTTCTTAGTAGCGATAATGGCATATTGAATATTTAAAGTGTAATTAAATCAATAATATCACTCATATAAGAAAAATACTTATTCTAAATATTGAAATGGCTATTATACATTTATTTGTTTGAAATTTGTCACTTTTTTATTTTTCTCAAATTTTCAAATTATTATTCTAAATTTCTAAGAAAAATTGTGGCTGAGTGCTTCTAATATTCTTTCTTATTGATGTAAGTAATTTTGATAATATTAGGATTGCAAAGTGTAGAATTAGTTAGCTAATTTTCTGCCTATAAATTCATTAGTGTTTATGTTACTGTTCACTCTAGAATTAGCTAAATTCTCATTTTTGCTAATTTTGGCAACTATCTTAATAAATTCTCTATGCAATTAGACTAAACATTGATATATATATATATATATATATATATATATATCATACAGTAAGTTCACAACACATTCATAAGTAATCAAATACAAGAGATTATGAAAGAGAAAATTCAAACACTGCAATTTATAGTGGTTAGGCAAAACGGCCTATGTCCACTCTGCTCAAACTTTTTCTTGAGATCTTCACTTCACTATCTATCTCTTTTAACAGGTAAGAGATGAACCGTTTACAATCCTCCAAGCTTCACAAGTGCTTAGACAACCTTTATAAGTTTGATGTCCCCTCAGACTTCTTTAAGCTTGCAGGGTGCTTAATGATCTCTTTCAAGTGATGTACCCTCACTTGAATACAAATAATGCTAAGTTTAAAATTTTAGAAGTGTTCACTCCCTTTCAACAATTACAAATGAATGCTATAAGAAGAGAGAAGATTTGCCAATGAATCTCAAAGTTTTTGTTGTGAAAGGTATGAAAATAAATGTTATTTTAATGCTCAAGAATGTCTCACTTTTATTACCCAAGAATTGAAGTAAATGCATGCTTATATACCCAAGTTTATGCTCAAAAGTTTACAAGACAAAAGGACATGCAATGGCTAGAAAACTAGCTGTTATATTGTTGTAGACTATGTAGCAGTCTGCACAGTCAGACTGCTGTCAGTACTTAGTCTAGTCTTTCTCAAAATTAACTTGCTAAAAATATTTTGAATCAGAAAGTAGTTAGCTAATTTTGAAAACATAGCATGCTAATTTTAAAAGTAGTTTGCTAATTTTATATTTTTGTTAAGACTGAAAAAGACTTATTCTAAAATTAGTTAACTAATTTTAATCATTGAGCTAAAATTAGGTATCTAATTTTAGCAACTTTCAAACTCAATTTTCTTGAATTTAAAAACATATTTTGAAAATATTCTGAAAATCTATTTATGAATGAGAAATCATTGGCAAATCAAGGTCTCGCTTCTCTTACATGTTTTTGTCTAGACTCTCATGTCTTCGTCTTATCTTCATGATATTTCCTTGTCTTTATAGCATGCTCTTTTTCTACTTCTTCTTTTTTTTAATTTGCTTTCTCTATTTGATTTGAAATTCTTGAAAAGCCATTAGCATATATCACTAAGTTTTGTTATCATGAAAACATGTTTTCTCCTTATAGGGTCAACAATCTCCCCTTTTTTTATGATGACAAAACTTAATGCTCAGAAGGAGAAATGTATAGCATTATCATATAAGTTATTTACATGATTGAATAAAAGTATAATATGCTCTTCAAAGAAATACTCCTCCTGAGTTTGTGCTGGAAAATTCTTAACTTCCCCTGAAGCAAAAATCTCTGTTCACTTATGTTTTCAATTAGTTCACATGGATCAAAATATAATCATGTCACACAAGTTCATTTTTGAATGAGCGAGTTTCAATTTTGAATGAGCGAGTTTCAATTTATCCATGTCAATTCAGTTGCTCATCAACAATTCACAAGTTAACAGTAGCATATTGATAATAAAAATCTTAACATTCAAGTCATTACATAATAAATGACATTCAAGTCATTACATAATAAATGACATTCAAGTCATTTCATAATATATAGATCAATTTCCTAAATATTTCTTCTATACAGCTTCCTAAATATTTTTCCTAAATAGCATAGTCTTCTCCCCTCTTTGTCAAGCATCAAAAAGGAAACAGGGATGGGAAATAATAAAAACAGTCACAAGTTATCAGTAAAAGATCCACATAAAAAATGGCAAACTTCAGAGATTGAATGGCTTAGCAGCACTGCCTGACTCTCTAGGCTTGACCAATTTAGTCATCAGACCATGTCTTCCACTTCTCCTTAGAGGTGTTGCAGGCATTGAAGCTTTGGGAGATTTGGCAGTTTTGGAAGTGTGAACAACAGGAACTGGTGCAAGCGGGTTAGTGGTTGACACTGAGGAGGCTTTGACAGCCTTACAATCACCAGTTCTGACAGTGCCACAATCTTTCCTCTTATCAGTTTGCTGGGTGGATTTACTTGAAGTAGATGATTCAAATGATGAACCTTTTACTTTCTCATATTCCAGATGGACATTATCTTTAGCATTGGTGGGTTCATCATATGTTCTCTCTCTTGGAACTGTTTTTTCTGAATCCTTCATTTCAAGTAGTTTGTCCAGCTTTTCTTCGACCCTCTTCATTTGAGCCACAACACCTTCACTAGTTTGTTCTTTCAACTTTAAGGCTTCTGTTTGTAGTTTCATTACTACTTCCAAAGAATCCATAACTAAAGTGATTGTGCTCTAAAGGGTATGCAACAATTCCCTGTTTTGATCAATCATGGTTTTCTTTGTTTCTTTTATTTTCTCAACATTTTTTGTTCCTCTCATTTCTTTTGTAGCCTCAAAATCCTTCATTCCCTTTCCTTTCTCTATTTTCTTTTCTTCCTTGCTTTCCTTAGCCTCATTCTTTTGAGTAGTAAGTCTCCTTGATAACCAACATCTGAGTTCATACTTTTTCATTTTTTAATTATATTCCCAATTTTTCAAACAATGGAGCAAGGAACATAGCATAAAGGAGACTCCTCATAGTAGAGCTTCTGAGTATGATTTTGAAAATAAGGAAGGCTAAATTCATAGGCTTTTTCTGAATTAGGTGCCAAAGAATGCACCAATCAAGTTTATTAAAAAATACGAATGGCTTCCTGTTCTAGGGTGTAGGAAGTAGATGATTATTGCATGAAGGATTTTGACTTGCTGAGGGAAGTGTATCATACTCAGTTTTTCAGACTCTCGGGGAAGGTTAGGGAGCAAAATTTCTCTAAAATTAGCCTCATTGTACCCTTTGATACATTTACATCTTTGAAAGATCCTACTTTGCTTCCCTGATTCGGTGTTTCTAGGGTTTCATTCAGTGTTTGGACATTTACCTCATATCTAACTCCTTTAAGATTCACTTTAAAACTATCCCTATTGTCAGAGGAAGTTAGGGTTCTATAGAACACTTAGACGAGCTCTGGGTAGTGATCTCTCTTCATTTTCACTAAAATTTTCCAACCCTGTGCCTTAAAAAGTTCCAGTACTTCAAAATTAAAACTTTTGAATGCTTCCCAGAGAATGTACCTGGGTATGAACAAGGACCTCATGGATGCCTGAAGGTTTGACAGCTTAGTCTTTTTTATAGATGGTTCAGTGGGTTCTGAGATTTGAATGCCTTAACTTGGTCTTTTAGACTTTCCATGGGAACGTCGAATTTCGACAACTCTGAAGGACTTGAGTAGAACATTTCTCCTTTTCCTTTCATAGCACGCTTCTTGATTCGAACCATGATTTTTTAGATTGGTTTTGGAAAGGATGAAGGTAGAAGTGATCAAGAGAATGAGAGAGGATATGAAGCTGGAGAGATGTGTTGTTCATATTTCATAATGGTTCTTTAATACGAAAATTTTGTTCCCGCTTGAATGAATATTTAGAAGTTTCAAAATTAACCCTTTATTTCAATTCTTTTAAAGAGGTAGAATAAAGGTACTAAGGACATTTTTGTGTCACTTATCAAAGCACTCAGTTTCTGAATTTGAACAGTCTTTTTAAAATTAGCTTGCTACTTTTGGAATTAGCCTCACTACTTTTGAAATTAGCTTTGTTACTTTTTGAAATTAGCTTCTGTCTGACATCGGCATAGCTCTTATGCCTGTTGATTGTGGTTCCCAGTCTTTCCCTAATTATGGAAATCACCCTATTTGTGACTTTTACAATTTCTGGTTCAGCCAATGTACGTTCTCCAACTTCTTTCCAACATATAGGAGATCTACACTTTATTTCACATAAAGCCTTGTACGGAGCCATTCCTATGCTTGAGTGGTAGCTGTTGTTGTAAGCAAATTCCACTAATGGTAGATGTTGCTTCCAAGAACCTCCAAAATTCAGCACACACATCTGAAGCATATCCTCTATTGTCTAAATGGTCCTCTCAAATTTTCCATCTGTATATGGATGGAAAGCCATGCTAAAATCTAATCGTGTTCCCATAGCATTTTGTAGACTTTTCTAGAAACGTAAGGTAAATTGGTTTCCTCTGTCAGATACTATAGATACAGGCATACCATGCAATCTAATGATCTCCTCCATATAGATCTGTGTCAATCTGTCTATGGAGTACCCAATTCTTACCAGTAGGAAATGTGCTCACTTCGTGAGTCTGTTGACTATTACCCATATTGAGTCACACCTGTTGGAACTAACTGGCAGTCCAACAATAAAATCTATAGAGATGTGTTGTCATTTCCACTCTAGAATCAGTAGTGGATTCAGCATCCTTGATAGCTTCTGGTGCTCTAACTTGACCCTCTAGCACACCTCACACAATGATACAAACGTGGTGATCTCCCTCTTTATTGCAGGCCACCAATAGACTTTCTTTAGATCTTGATACATTTTCGTGGCCCCAGGGTGAACACTATAGTGAGTATCATGTGCTTCACTCATAATGTTTCCCTTTAATGCAACATCATCGGGCACACATAATCAGTTCCCAAATTGGAGAATATCTTGGCTATCAAATCTGAACTCATTATTTTCTCCATTCTGTACTGACCTAGCAATTTTGACCAACTCTGGGTCTTCATGTTGTTTTTGAGCCACGTGCTCAAGAAACACTAGAGTTACCATCATTTATGCCAATAAAGCACCATGCTCTGCTATCTCCAGTCAAAGCCCTTCGCCAATCAGTCTGTACCCCTCTGTGACCACTAGTCGTCATACTGCAGTGATATGAGATAGACTACTCCATGATTTTCAACTAAAGGCATCAGCTACTACATTCGCTTTACCCGGATGGTACTGTATTCTACAGTTGTAATCACTAAGTAGTTCTACCCATCGTCTCTGTCTCAAATTTAATTCCTTCTAAGTTAGAATATATTGGAGACTCTTGTGATATGTGAAGATCTCACATCTAACCCCATATAAATAATGTCTCCATATTTCAGTGTAAATATTACTGTAGCCATCTCCAGATCGTGAGTCGGGTAGTTCTTCTCATGCTTTTTTAGCTGTCTTGATGCATATGGTATGACTCTATCATTCTTCATCAGAACACACCCTAATCCCACTCTGAATGCATCACAATATACAGTGAAGTCTTTACCTGTCTTTGACAAAGCTAACAACGGTGCCATGGTCAACTTCCTCTTTAGCTTTTGAAAACTTTCTTCGCATGCATCAGACCAATCAAACCTCTTATTCTTTCAGGTCAATCGTGTCATCAGAGCATCTATCTTGGAAAAATCATGTACAAATCTCCTATAGTGGCCAACCAAACCCAGAAAACTTCTAATATCTATAACCGTAATGGGTGTAGGCTAGTCTGCTACTGCCTCTACTTTTTTAAGGTCCACCTCGATACCATGTTTTGACACCACCTGTCCCAAGAAAGATAACTGCTCAACCAAAACTCACACTTTGAGAACTTTGCGTACAACTGGTGCTCTCTCAGTGTCTGTAAAACTAGTTTGAGGTGTCGAGCATGTTCCTCTGTGTTTCTGGAATACACTAGGACATCATTAAGGAGGACTATCACAAAGTGATCCATGAAAGGTCTAAAAACTCTATTCATGAGATCCATGAATGTAGATAGGGGTGTTAGTTAACACAAATAGCGTTACAAGGAACTCATAGTGCTCATACCTCATACGAAATGCAATCTTAGATACATCACTCTTTCTAATATGTAATTGATGATAGCCCGATCTCAAGTCTATCTTGGAGAAGCAACTAGCTCCTGCCAACTGGTTAAACAAATAATCAATTCTCGGCAATAGATACTTATTCTTTACGGTGACCTTGTTTAACTATCTGTAATCTATACATTGCCTTATCATTCCTTCTTTCTTTCTTACAAATAGTACAAGTGCATGTACTTGGTCTGATGAAACCTTTGTCAACTAACTCTTGTAATTGTATCTTTAACTCCTTTAATTCTGCAGGAGCCATCTTGTAGGGAGGGATAGAAATAGGTCTAACACCTGGTAATAATTCTATCTCGAACTTTATCTCCCTATCAGATGGCAAACCTACAAGGTTTACAGCGAATACATCGGGAAACTCCCTCACTATTGGCACTGACTCTATCTCTCTCACATTCTGATCTGTTGTCCTAACATAGACTATAAATCATTGGCACCCCTTCCTAAGCAATCTATGCACCTGCATAGAAGATATCAAACCAGTGTGCATACCTATGGTGTCCCTTTGAAACATGACATATGATCCATCCGGTCCTCTGAACCTGACTACCTTATTCCTGCAATCCAAGGTGGTATCAAGTGGTGATAGCTAGTCCATACCTAGTATGACATCAAAATCTATCAAATCAAACACTATTAGGTTTGTTGGAAGGCACCTACCCTCAATGAAAATTGGACAACATTGACAGCTCATCTCTACTAATGTTGGATCACATTTGGGTCCACTAACCCATAATGGACACTCCATTAGAGTAGCAATCAACCTGATAATACTCACTGCCCTCAATGAGATAAACAAGTGAGAGGCACCCGGATCTAGCAAAATATAAACATGAATGCAATTGATCAAAAGTGTACCTGATATCATCGTGTTTGAGGTGTTAGCCTCCTGCTGTATCATGGTGAATATCCTAGTTGATGCCATAGACCATCCTAACTGAGCCCATGAGGGTCTTATTCTTTGACCTCTCCCCTGACCTCGACCCTATAGAGCTATTGCAAAACTCAGCCTAGCAGCTGGTGGAGCTACACTGCCCGTACCCGTTTGTTGTGGTTGTGCTTGTTTTGTCATGTTGGGATATTCTATGGAGAAATGACCCTCTTGGCCACATCTGTAACATGGTGTAGTCCTAAACCTGCACGGACCCTTATGCGACTTTCTACATCTTGCACAAGCAGATCGGCTCGACTCTGAACTCGACCCCTTTCCTATTCTGAGCTCTGACTTGACCTTACTATAGAACTTATTCTTCTTCTTCTTGGAACTTTTCTTTTCTCTCTTTTCTCCTAGGGTTGCAACTGCAAGAGAGGTGAAACTAAGCCTCCCTGCATATGTAGTCCTAGGAACTGCTGATGTTTCCTAGCATGCCGATCGAGGTGATACCACTCCCCTGACAATCGCACTCGCCTCTATTTTTCTGGCAGCATCAACTATGGCATGGAAACTTTCTCTCTCTACTGCCATGATCAGTGATGGGTACCTGCTATGAAGTCTCATGGCATACCTTCTAGCTTTCTTTCTTTTTGTGTTGTATACCTAACCCACATACTGTAGTAGATCGATGAACCGATCTGTATACTCATCCATGCTCATCTCATCAGTTTGCCGTAGTTGCTTAAACTCCAGCATCTTCAATTCCTTTGAACTGTCTGGGAATGCCCACTCTCTAGATTCAGTAGAAAATTATTCCCAAGTCATCTACTCTACCCTAGGCTCTATGTAAACTCTATACCATTCATTTGCCTTCTTGCATCGGAGTGTGAATCCAACCATCTATATCACTCTACTGTCATCTGCCCTCAGTTCATCTGTAATTATCTTGACTGCCTTGATATACTCAAATGGATTTTCTCCCTCTTTGTACTTGGGAGCATCAAATTTCAAGTAGTCCATCATTTTAGTCTTGCCACAACTTCCCGAAGACACCCTAGGTGGTTGTAGTGGTGGGGCAACTAGTTCTATAGTTGGTTATGGTTCTACTGAAATGGATGGGACTGATGGGGATGGGTTCTTTGGTACTGCCTCTGGGTAGCCATAATAAGGTGGGTACATTCCATAGGGTGGGTAAGGTGGATACATACCATATGGATAAGGCATGTAGGGAGGTTAATATGGGTAGTTTTGTTGCCCTATGGTGTCACTATCTGGGTAACCTTAACCACCCCCATAACCATAACTTTCTGGCAAAGGTACAAAACCGTAAGTTGATGCATCTCCCTAACCACTCGTATACCCTTCCACACCTCCTCCGACACCCATACCTAAGTTCTCATCTCTTTTTACTGTATCCTTAGCTGGCAAGTCTCCCATGGACATTGGGGAAGGCTCTGCAGCTTCCCCATTTACATCCAAGGACCTTCGTGAGTCCCTTGATGTATCTCCTCATGAACTCCTTCTTGCTCTGTGCCTTGATATAGAGGTACTAGGGAGATCCTCTATACCCTTATGTTCAACAGGAACTCTTAATAAACGAGTCGATCCTCATGATCCACTCATATTTGCTTCTATTATGAAAACAAAACATACATATCATTAACATAACATTTAGTTCACGTGTCACCACATGAACTCACATAACATTTCACATAAACACCATTCAAATGCACAGTATACACATGATCATATATTTAGCATATTCATCATCATTGCCATGACATGATACATTGACTACCTAATGGATGTGTACACCCTATGATGTTTGCCCCATGACATTCTATAACATTTAACAATGCATGACTAGGTCCGATCTTTTGAACCACATGCTTTGATACCAAGTCTGTAATAGCCCGCCTTCCTAGACCTCTATTGGCATTAGAATCCCGACTACTTGAAGGTGACCAAAACTCTAACAAGCCATAATATTAACATAAACATAAACATCATTATTAATACATAATCTCATGCATAACAAAGAATTTTGGTACGACAATTAACTTAAGGAATACTTAAACTCCCAGTACATGTGTCTTACATTAGACTCATTCACATCATTATGGTGGACATAAATATAAGTACCAAAAATCTCAATATAAACATTTAAATAATACATGAGATTATAAAAACATGTTCTTTGACATTTACATATCCTAGGGACAAAATATACATAAAACAATGGCTCAGTGTCACATCCATGCTACTCAGTGTTTTCTTGTATGTCCTGCATACCTGTGAAAAAAGGGATTTGGGAATTGGGGATGGGATGGAAGGATAGAAAATGGGTAAGCTATTTCGAAATAGCTTTGTGAGCAGATATAGAAAAACACATATGTAAAACATACTTTCATGCTCATAAACATGCAACATCGTCAGACATTTCATCTTAGGTAATATTGTCACCAAGATCCCTAGGTGAGTTCCAATTGGCATAGTCATCTTTCGGAAACTACCCAAAATATAAATATGCACATAGAAGATTCTTTCGGCCATCTGGGTCTTACCATATCATAACATAAACATAGATATCCCCTGTAATGTCCCAATCATTTTGGTGTTACTTTTGAGGGATAATCAGTGGTACATCCCGAAGGACATGTCGAAATGGACAACATAGCATACATGAAGGGACAAACCTAGGGATATCATCCATAACTATCATCAACATAACATACAGGATCATGGGTCATCTAATCCTACCTTTATAACATGTAATAAATGCAATGCAGCATATCTCGTGATGTAATGCAAAACAACCTAGAATAGCTATGATGCATGAGCATTCCATAAAACATTAAGTTTCTGTATCATAAAAGCATTTTGGTTCATATCTACTCACCCAGAAACTTAAGTGTAGTTGACGAATCCTCAATTTGTCACTGATGTCCTTGATTTCCGGGGTTCGATCCTGTATTCCGGACTTTAGATTAGAGACTCAACATAGTCTTAAAAATGTAATTAAAACATCCCTTAAACCCCTATAAAACATGGCATAGACATAGCATAATTAATCTTAGCAATTTAGGTTAAAAATTGCTAAACATGGGACTTTTGGCGGTAGGTTCAGTAGCCGAAGGTCACCCTTACAGAGATGAAAGTCTCACTTTTGACAGCACGTTCGACTGCCACTAGTCACCTTTGCCACTAGGTTCGGTGACTAAAAGTCCAACCTTCGGCTGCTGAAGCTAGACTTCTTGATAGAGATCAGGAGACGTTTAGTGGTTCGAAGACATCCAACACTCAGGAGTTCGACAAAGCCAATGATCCTTTACAAGGTATCGAGGGGTCCTATGACATGATCACAGACCAAGAAGATGGAAGAGGCATTGCAAGGTTTTATTATGGAACTTCAAGAGCAAGAGGTGATTCAACACAAGTCCTAAGCCCATGAATATCATATATCAAAGTGGGGATATATCAAAGTGGGGATGAAGCGAGAGACGTCATTATTAGACCGATGACATCAAATGAGGGAAGGCCACTAAGCACCCATCTAGGCCGCCGACCTTCCTGCCAACCTTCATGCCATCTATCGCATCAAGGCAATCAGCCTTGAAAGGAAGGCCACCGGCCTTGCTTCCTACATCACCGGCCTTCCCACCAACCTTTATTTTTTTCGCATTTCCTTATCATTTTAGTTTTTTAGGTCGGCCATATATGTATTTAGGTCGCCAGCCTATGTGATAGGACGATAGGTTGTCTATAAATACTTGTTTTGACAGCTGAAACTCAATGGGTTTATTTTATGATATTTCATTGAGAGAACTCTCTCTTCCTTTGATTTCTTCATCTAACACTTGAAAAGATCGACCTTGATAACTTAAGTTCTAATTGACAGGTTCAATTGGGGTCAGGTTACGCGCTATTCTTCGATTCAATTTTGATTCTAGGCTTTGGAACTTCTATTGATCGTTGGGTCTTAGATCTTTATCTGGGGTTTGCGTCATTTGGTATCAGAGCTCGTGGCTCGTTGAATCAGGTAAAATCTATCCTTGTTCATATTTTTGTTTATCATTTGCTTTTGTATTCCATCTTCTATACCTAGTCTTTCGATTCCATTATTCAGTTGGTATCAAAAGAATTTTTATTCTTCCAACTACACTTTTCATTCGGCTAAAAGATATTCAATTGCCGTTGATTTTGTTTGAAGAGTTTGATTCTCCGAATTGCAAAATTCCAGGCGTGAGATTTCATTGAAACCTGGTTGTGTAGCGATTTAAAAAAAAAGGAGAAGAAGAGTTCATATAAAAAGAAGAAGAAGGAAAAAATTCATATAAAAAAAAGCGAATTCGTTGATAAAAAAAGAAAAAAAAGAGCAAATTCATTGATAAAAAAAGAGGTTGTTGGATATCGATTGAGATTTCGTTGATATCTTCGTTTGTTTAATTATTCATTTGAGTTCATTATTTTTCCCGTTACATTTTTTCATCTTCCATTCAAAGTCCTTTGGTTGCAGTTTTTGTTTGTCGTTAGAATTCTGAGTTGTTGTGTTGGTTTATCTTAGTGGTTTACTAGAAGAAATTTCATTGAGTTGGTTCTAGAACAAAAACTTGCAAAGAAAAAGTAGATTGGTGAGATTAATATTGAGAGAAAATCCAAATATTGTGTGAAACACGAGAGAAATTTTTATCTGTGAGTGAAAACAGGTGAGGGAGTGATTTGTGAGGCCTTATTTTTATATTGTTATTACTAACGTTCTTTGTTGTAGTAACATGTCTGATCGAAGTTCATCTGACAATAAGTTAATGATCGAAGCATTGATGAGTGAGATGAGAAAGATGATGAGGGTTGAGTTAGAATCGGTCCATTAGAGAATGGATAAAATGGAGCAAAATAGGGAGCCCATAGCTAGCACTTTAGTGGGTCGCAGATTTGAGAGGCACCTAAGGAGGGGAGTGACATCGGAGGAGGAAGAAGATACTGAACTAGCAGAGTATAATTTTGAGATGGGGAGAGATAATACCCAACAGAAAGATAGCAATTTGGGTAGCATAAAGATGAAAATACCATCTTTTCAGGAGAAGAATGACCTAGAGTTATACTTAGAATGGGAGTGAAAAGTTGATCATATTTTCTAATGCTATAATTTCTAGGAGGATAAAAAGATTAAACTTGCAGTAGTCGAATTCACAGATTATGCGAGTGTATGATGGGATCAACTGGTTCGAAACAGGAGACGATATAGGGAGAGACTTGTCCGCACTTAGGATGAGATGAAATCTATCATGCAGAAAATGTATATTCCTACTCATTATTATAGGGATTTACATAGAAAATTGTAAAGTTTGACACAGGTGTCCAGAAGTGTAGAGGATTACTATAAAGAGATGGAGATGGCCATGATTAGAGCTAAAGTAGAAGAGGGTGACGAAGCTACAATGGCTAGATTCATTGATGGATTGAATAGGGAGATCGCTGATATTGTTGATCTACAACATTATGTAGATATTAAGGAATTAATGCATAAGGCGATTAAGGTTAAGAAACAGTTGAACGTAAGGAGTACTTCAAGGTACAATGCAGTTTCAAATTCTTCCAGATATAATTCAATTTCTAACTCTTCATGGAAATCAAATTGGAAGAATAATACATTATCACCGAAGACTAAGGAGGAAGAGAAGGCTAAGGCCCCAACATTTATTTCAAAAGGTAACACTGAAACCAAATATGTTTCTAGATTACATAATATTAAGTGTTTCAGGTGCCAGGGATTTGGGCATATTGCATCGCAGTGTCCAAACACTAAGGCGATGATTCTGTTGGAGGGTGGTGACGTGGAGAGTGTGAGTTCAAGGGATGAAGATGACATGCCTCCATTGGAAAAATGTAGTGATGTGGATATGGAATGTCCTGTAAAGGAAGAATTTCTTATTACCAGACAGATTCTTAATACTCAACCTAAGAATGAGAGTGAAGAGGTACAGCGAGAACACATTTTTCATACCATATGCTATGTGAATAATAAGGTGTGTAGTTAATGAGGGTGAAGAGGTACAGCGAGAATACATTTTTCATACCATATGCCATGTGAATAACAAGGTGTGTAGTTTGATTATTGATAGTGGAAGCTATACAAATGTTGCTAGCACGTTATTGGTTGATAAGTTGAGCCTAAAAACTATAAAGCATGGTAAGCCTTATAAATTGCAGTAGTTGAGTGATTGTGGGGAGGTTAAGGTGACCAAATGGGTACTGATTTCTTTTTCTATAGGAAAATACTGAGATGAGGTATTATGTGATATGGTACCTATGCAGGCTTGCCATATATTGTTGGGATGACCTTGGCAGTTCAACAGAAGGGTCACCCATGATGGTTATCATAATCGGTATTCCTTTATTCTGAACAAAAGATATGTGATTTTGACACCTCTCAACCCTTGGGAGGCTAGTGAGGATCAGTTGAAGATTGCTATAGAGTTCAGAGAGCGAGGGAAACACAAGAGTGAAAAAGAAAAGATTAGTGAGATTATGTCAGAGAGTGGTAAAAATACATTTGTGAGCCATGAGAGGAAAGAATTAGAGGGAAACACGAGTGCAATTAGTGAGGCAAGTGAGATTAAAAGAGCCTTGAAGGCCAAACGGCACTTACTTGTATTGATATACAAGGATATTTATTTTTTCATTAACCATCTTAACTCTTATTTGCCTACCGTTGTTGTTTTTCTTTTGCTGAAATTTATTGAGACTTTTTCTTATGTTATCAAATAAAAACAAGGGAAGAAGAATGAGCAGTATGCTCGACAAACTAACAAGCGTTCTGTTAAGCTTACTTTTCAACCTAGAGACTGGGTTTGGTTACATTTAAGGAAGGAAAGGATTGCTACAGCGAAGGTCCAAACTACATCCTAGGGGAAACGATCCTTTTCAAGTGTTGGAGCGCATCAATGACAATGCTTACAAATTAGATTTGCCAAGTCACTACGGTAATATAAGCGCTACTTTTAATGTTTCTGATCTTTCCTTATATGATGCAGGAGATTCGATGATGAATCTTTTCGATGATGGGGGGAATGATAGAGATCAGGAGACGTCCAGCGGTCCGGAGACATCCAACACTCAGGATTTCGACAAAGCCAATGATCCTTTATAAGGTATCGGGTCCTATGACACAATCACGGACCAAGCAAATGGAAGAGGCATTGCAAGGTTTAATTATAGAACTTCAAGAGCAAGAGGTGATTCAACACAACTCTAATACAAGTCCTAAGCCCATGAATATCATATATCAAAGTGGGGATGAAACGGGAGACGTCAACATTGGACCGATGATGTCAAATGAGGGAAGGCCGCCAAGCACCCATCTAGGCCGCTGGCCTTCCTGCCGGCTTTCATGCCATCTATTGCATCAAGGCCGCCAGCGTTGAAAGGAAGGCCGTCGGCCTTCCTGCCAGCCTTTATTTGTTTTTGCATTTCTTTATCGTTTTCATTTTCTAGGCCTACCGTATATGTATTTAGGCCGCCAGCCTATGTGATAGGACGATAGGTTGTCTATAAATACTTGTTTTGATAGCTGAAACTCAATTAGGGTTTATTTTATGACATTTTATTGAGAGAACTCTCTCTTCCTTTGGTTCTTGTGAATAGAACTACCTTTCGATTTCTTCATCTAACACTTGGAGAGATCGACCTTGATAACTTAGATTCTAATTGACAAGTTCGATTGGGGTCGGGTTACGCACTATTCTTCTATTCAATTTCGATTCTAGGGTTTGGAACCTCTATTGATCGTTGGGTCTTAGATCTTTATCTGGGGTTCACGTCACTTCCTTTTCTTTCCCTGAGTTGCTTTCCAGTTTCAGCTGCCTAAATTCCCTTTAGGCCGCCGAACCTGAGTTTTGATAGTGACCAAAACCTGGCTTCTTGGTATGATTTTCATGCCCAAAACCTACAACTCAACCTCAATTCATTTCTGAAACATTCCATCATCAACATATAACTCAACTAAACACAATTCAAATGCATGCATTCATCAATTCTCATTTACGTAAATTCCCATCAACTTACTAAACTTTCAAAACCTAACCATTTGATTTTCTACTATTTCTTTACATGCATTTCAATTTAATTTTTCTAACATGTTTCCAACCTCATTAACTTCATTTAAACATACATTTATTCCTCTTTGAGTTCATCATTTGGTCAACTATCATTTTTCATCCAATTTCATTAACTTTCTTCCTTTTTCCCTAAGTTCATTGCCCCTGCATCATTTCCTTTTGTGAATTCATCATTTATAACATTTAACTAACCTAGATTGAGGCTTGAATCTGTTGGAGATTTGGATCAACCTCCCCTTCAAGTTCTTCCAAATTTTTGTTCAACTTTCCTTTTTCTTCTTTAATCTTGCTTCTAACTTGATTTTCTTACTAAATTTGCTACCAATTGTTTCTTAGATTTCTATTGGATTTATTTGTTGAGAGAAAATTGAGAGAGGAGTGAGTTTGGCCAAAAGTTCTCTTTTGGTCAACTGCGTTATTTATAGTGAAGGTGGCAACATGAGTTCGGCAGTCAAATCCTTAGGTTCAACAGCCAAACCCTTGAGTTCGGCGGCCGGACTTGACTTTTAAGGTTAGCCTTAGATAAACTTCACTTTAGTCTCTCAATTTTTTTATTTGTTTATTCTAATCTTTACGTTTTACATTTTAATTCTTTAACTTTTATAACTTAACATTTCACTTTCGAAACACTATTTTGGCCCGATTCTGAATATTCTCTAAATATTACACGAATATTCCGATCGAAAATTCAGAATTCAACGTCGAAAATATGTTGGGTGTTACAAATTTATTAGTAATGAATTTTAAATTTATTATTAGTTAGTAATGGATTTCAAATCCGTTAGTAATTTTAGTTTAAAAATTAATAAATAATAAAAGATCTGTTAATAAATTTGTTACTAAAAAATTAGTAACTGATTTAAATACGTTCTAAA
>CAOGCB010808804.1:0-12532 GCA_948266635.1 Cnidoscolus chayamansa | reverse complement strand
AAGGAATAAGAGCCATCCATTCCGTTCTAAGTAATAACAACTCTAAATCCTTCCTAATGTCCATAAACAAAATAAATATTAATCTTCTCATATATTTTCTTTTCCTATACTATAGATTAAATATCTTTTTCTTTCTATTCCTTATAGAACTCCTAAACATAGTGTTAGTACTGTTTGCAGGAGATCATCCATATCAACTATTTATGGACGCTACACCAGCTATCTCTCTAATAACTAAGGGCTGTGGGGGTGTGCATACCAGTTTGAAGGCAAAAAAAGAAATAGTTTTTCGTCACACATGTACAAATGCACAAGGTGGAAGGTGCTGGCTGCAGGATCTTAACTACCGCAAGCACTCTTGTGATTCCCTCTTAATTTTCTCACAAGGAAAAATAATAAATTAGAAAATGGTAACCACATTTTTCTTGCAACGGTTGGAAAATGGTAAAGATTCATAAACGAAGTTCGTTCAATATTGATAATCCGCCACTGTTATGAGCTTGCTTAGTGATTGACAGCGCAAATCCTAGTACATTTGCTTCTACACTATCCAGCTGCCTACCCCCAAAAGTTCACTACGGTAAAGAATCATAACGAAGTTGTTCAATATTGATAATCCTCCACTGTTATGAGCTTGCTTAGTGATTGACAGCGCAATCCTAGTACATTTGCTTCTATACTAACCAGCCGCACTACCCCCAAAAGGTCACTACATACAGCCAACAATGTAATATAGGCTAGGGTTTCTTATTATTTCCATTGATCGAAGTAACTTTTCGTATCCAAAAATTTGAACACGCACGACTTTTTAAAACCATTATAGAGAAAATGAGGAACAAGAAAGGAACAAATACGTCACAAATTCTACCAAGAGTATCAAATACTATCGCACGTATAAACACTACACATATACATGTATAGGGACATTAAGTGCATTATTAACCTGGACCGAGCGACGTTGCCGCACTGAAAACACTTGGGTTTGTTGAGACCCCGGAGCGTCTTCGGTGGTCCTTCCGAACGGTGCGAAGACAAGGCGGTGGCGGTGGCAGAGTGAACAGCCTCGGAGCTGTTAGTGGTTAGGGCCGGGGATGGAGCAGCCATGTATGCAAATGGAGAGAACAAAAAAAAAAGGAAAGGTAAACACGAATTGAACTAGGTTTACCAGTTACATGTGGCTAAATTTTCCCTTTTTGCTTGAAATTTCTTGCGATTATGGAGGGCAGCGGTGGTTCTGGCAGGATTTCAGGGGGTGATGCAATGCAATGGGATTTGAGGGAGCAAATGGAAAAAGAGAGAGAGAGACAGAGATTTGGAGTTTCCAGACGAACGAGGTGTGGTGGCGTTATGAGATTTACGGCGGTGGTCGTGGGCGTCGAGAGAGGTGGGGATTGAGGTTAGCGGTGGTTTAGGATTAGAATGATTGAGCGGTGGTTTTTGACATCGGGCTTTTGAAATATTTTTATTTACTTATTGTCGGCCCACCCCGTTAAAATTTAACCCGAACCGGATCAAAATATATCAAATTTAAATAGAATTGTATTAAATTGAAACAATTTTATTTGTTTATTTTAATTTAAGATTAAATTTAATATTTTTTTGAGAAATTTAATCATTTAATTAAATAAATCAAATTAAATAAAATAAAAATTACTAAATAGTTAACTCTATTTAAAAAACACTTTAAGATAAAATGAAATTTTTTTAATAATACTTACTTTTTAAGTGTATATTATGTTTGTTAATTACGACGCTGTTAACTTTACAGATAACTTTAAGATTAACTCTTCTTCTTACACTATCGGGCCGGAGTGAGGAAATCCCTTAGAGTTAAAGATTATCAAATTTTTGATACCAAAGATAACTTAGGATTTGAGATTGATAAACCTTTTGATATCAAAGATAACTTTAAGATGTGCCCTTTTAGAAGTATTGTCATTCTCTTTATTGTCTGAGGTACATCTCTGCAACAAATGTGGAAATGACGTTTATCAAATAAACAATATCCCCATAGTATAGTTAGTAAGATATTCTTTTAAGATGTGTCGTTGGAAAACTAATATTCTATTTATTGTCTGAAATCTTTCTCCATATTAAATATAAAATTGAGTTCATTAAATTCTCAATGTGCAATGTTTAAGTGCAGAAATTTGCTATCTAAGGTATAATGGCTTCAGGTAAATCATCCAACTTCAAGGCATGCACTTTGATTACTCAGATACAAATCAATAGCAAAAACATGAATCCTGAATTAAATAAACTCACACCAAATGGTCTAGATAACTAACTAGATCATTTTCCTTTTTATCCCGGGGTAACAACCTTCACCAAACCAACACTCAGTATCGAGCAACCTCCCATGACAACGCGGTGCCTTTGAACAGCAAAGTACATGTTTTAAGCTTCTTGTTTCTGAAGACTTTATTTACCTTTCTGAGGATCACGGCAAGGAGATTAAAGGTCCATGCAGTTTACAGATTATGAAGAAAAAAGAGTGTAATTGCCGATGACGCACAAAAAAAGGGAACAAAGTGAGTAAAAAAAAATACGGGAGGCAGTATTCAGAGAACTATCAGCCTGTGAGAGCAGAGTTGAGAGCACTGTGAACATCAACACCAATCTGGGCCTCAGCTTTCTCCAATTCAGTTGTAGCTGAGCTGAGCTTCTGTGTGAACTCTGCTAGCCCCTTCTGAACTAAGCTTGGATCAATTTGCTCAATTGGCACAGCCTCAATGGCAACTATATCAGCAACAGAGTTTGCATGGATAAAAGTAAATCCACTGCTAACAAAGTATTTTGTCACATCGTTTCCTTCATGCACAGATAAGACTCCAGGTTTCAATTCTGCAATTGTGGGTACATGCCCTGGCAAAACACCCATTTGTCCAGTTGTTGCAGGTACAATGACCATGTCAACCTGAGGAAGTAATACATAAATGATAAACATCAACACTCAGAATATATGAGCTGTTAATAAGACAAGCTAAATAGCCTTGATCACAATAAGATAATACTGCTGAATTCAATAATTCCACAATATTGTATGCAGTGTAGAGTTTATGGATCAGGTACTATAAACTTACGCTAGTGAGAGCCATAAGAACAACCCAACACTATGTAAATGCCTCAATATACCTATAAGATAGTTTCTTGCATTATCACACCAACAAATTGTTGAAGAAAATATCTAACATGGTTCATTATAGTGTTAGAGAAAAGCATTTCACAAATGTAGAACTACTGAGACAGAATTTCTGACAGATCAATAGCAATATCAAATAAAGAAGTTTCAATAGAAATGCAAAATGATTTGTCAACGAGTAAGTCATAAATATTAATTTTAACACATCATAAAAGGCACAATTATTTCCTATACTAATTTTCTCAACTTTTTCAAATATGGAAAGTAATTTGGTATCTTTTAAACGCCAAGTGGGATAAACCCATTTCATAGGAACACAACAAATTTATTATGAGGTAGCCACATGTTAAATCAGGCTTAGCTACGCATTCAACTATAATCACAAATCATGTAGCAGCCCTTCACATGTCTCATAGCCATGGAAAAACACCATTTGCTACTGGTACAATTTGACCGGCAAGTCCAGTCACAGGACAGCAGAAAATCAGCCATGAATTATCTAAGGATTATTCTATGCAGACAGCTAGTAGTCCTAAGACAGTAAGACCCAAAAAAAAAATTATGTCCCCTTTTCAGGAACACAGTTATGCATAGCTTCTAATATATTCCTAAGGAACTTGAGTGAATTTTATACTGAAATGCCTCAGCTAATGGTAGAGCAATTAATGCCTACTGCCAGTTATGAGTTATTTATCAGGGTAAATTAAATATTCCCTTAAGTTTGTAATAAGATGCACCTTAGTTACTTCTGTTTCAACCGAATCCTACCTCCTCCGGTTTGGAAAAACTTTTAGAGGGAGAGGAAAATAAATGGACAATAGAGAATAGTTTCCCTCCTCTTGCTTGGATAGCAAGAAAATAAATTATATAGTAATGAAAGAAAAAAGCTATTTTTCCTTGTTTGAAACCAGAAGAAAATAAAGACACAAAAGAAAATCATAATAAGTTTATAATAATCATAAATATACTTAAAATGGACTTTTAAAAGGGCAATTTTGTAAGTTTGTTGTGAAAAGCAAAATTTCTTCTCTTTTTCTTATTTGCTCTCTAATTTCGAGAGAAAATAA
The DNA here is from genome assembly GCA_948266635.1 of Cnidoscolus chayamansa. Taxonomy (NCBI): domain Eukaryota; kingdom Viridiplantae; phylum Streptophyta; class Magnoliopsida; order Malpighiales; family Euphorbiaceae; genus Cnidoscolus; species Cnidoscolus chayamansa. The sequence goes on along the minus strand of CAOGCB010808804.1, from coordinate 8,323 downwards.
CAAGAGGACATAAATGTTATTTTCCTTCCTCTTTATTTTTCCTTCTTTCCCAAAAAAAGAAAACAAGCCACTTCCCCTTCATATGTTTCCTCTTAACTTATTTTCCACACATCCAAACAGAAGGTAAATATTTGGCATCATCACAAATCAACCATTTGTAATGCGAATATCACCTAAATAACATTGAGAAAAGACTTCCTTCAACAGCACAGATAATTTAAAAAATACAGGCATTAAAGAAGGTAAATCTTCAACCTCAGACTTGTTAACAATGAAGATAAACCTTCTTTGATATTGATGGTATATCCTACAAGTAAAATTTATGAAAGTGAAGAGTGCAGACGTATGCTTCTGAATAATTTTGACATTGTACTTGTTAATGCAGTTACCAAACTATAATCAAGAGCAGATCAAATAAGAAATTTTGATTGCTGAAACAAGGATAACAGTTATTATATAAATGACATTCAATTAACTGCGGCTATTAGAAGACAGTTTAATGCTCAATTGCCATAGACCACAACTACACCTAAATATACTGTTCTCAAGTAGAAGTCAACTTCACTAACTTAATTATGAAAATAATCAATCAAAAGAACAGATGAAAACGTTATAATTCATTCAACTTAAGCTACAAAATCAAGCAAAACCTAGAAGAAAATACAATCAGAAGAACAGAAAATCGATTTGGGAATAGCATATGCTGCTTAAATATAACTCAATCAAGATGAATTGAATAGCAAATGACAAGTAATCAAGCTCTGAGATAGCATGCAAACGTAATTTCCATTTAACTGCTGCCCTTACTACGCGAGCTCTACAAATGGCCACAACTATTACATCATAATTTCAACCATTGGAAAATGGGTACAAATTGGATACTCATTTCTCTTGGCAATCAGTTAAACATGAAGAGAGGACTGAAGATATCAGATGCGGATAGATCAAGCAATAAAATGAGAAGTTGTGATCAACCAATAAAATAAAAGTGAAAATTAAAAAGAAAACCCCTAATGAAGAAGACTCGTGAAACCCATGAAATCCAAACCAACAAAACCAAAATCAAAATTTCTATGTTCGTTTTATTGAATAATTTTATCAATTTAAACATAGGTCACACGAAAACCCATCATAAAGATCCAGTTTTTTTACGAAATTTCAAAGAACTGTACACCGGAATGACCAGGAATAATCTCAATGATAATCCAAACCCAATCAAATCGTATTCCAAGTCAATATTCACACCATTTCTCACTTTATTTTAACACTTCAATCACATATTCAAAATAACCGAAGCAAAACCCAGATGGGAAAAAAAAAGGTCAAAATTATCCAACCTCCTTGGTGGAAAGCTCAGAAGCATAGGGAAGCACGAAATTGACAGTGAGCTTAGATGGAATGGTAGATGGAGTGGGGGGACGAGGCGTCATGAAGGTCGATGGAGTTTTTGGTGGTTCTATGTTGGGGATCACCTTCTTCCAAGATTCTACGAAGGTTGAATCGACGGTGGGTGTGGCTGGCACATCCGTGGAAAAGGCACGACCCATCATCTTTGGCTGTTGATTGATGGATCGAGCGAAAATGCGCGATGCTTGCCGGAACATTGTTGCAGTGAGCGATGGGCTTGGTGGCGGCGGATGATTTGGAGATTGGAGACTCTGTCAGTGAGTGATAGGGGTCTCTCTTCTACGTTCTATCTGAATTTCAGTATTTTACATTAAAAAAAATTTAGTAAATTTGTTAAAATTTGGTTTTCATTAATTTAACTGAAAATATTTTTATAATTTTAATATTTACAATTATTTTATTAATAAAAAAATAATTTTAATAAATTAAAAAATTTAAGGTATTTTTAATCGAAATGATTTTCTTTATTTAAAGAATAAATGAGACATTCAAAGCTACACAAATTATCGGGTATCAAATTTATGAGTCATACAATGAAATTATGGAAAATAATTATAGAACATAGATTGAGGAGAATTACAAGAATGTAGGAGAATCAATTTGGTTTTATGCCAGGGAGATCTACTTTGAAGGCCATTTCTCTTCTAAGAATACTAATGGAATTATATCAAGAGAAGAAAAAAGATATTCATATGGTATTTATTGACTTGGAGAAGGCATATAATAGAATGTCAACAGAAGTGCTTTGGTGGGTTCTAGAGAGGAAGAGTGTCAATATCAAGTATATTAACATTATCAAGGATATGTATGAAAATACATCTACTAGTGTGAAAACACCAGGTGGGGACACAAAAGCTTTTACCATTACCATTGGCTTGCATAAAGGTTCGGCCACGAGTCTATATTTGTTTACTTTTGTTATAGACGAGCTAACCAGAAGCATACAAGATGATGTGCCTTGGTGTATGTTATTTGCAGATGGCATTGTGTTAATCGATGAGACTAGTGAGGGAGTTAATCGTAAGCTGAAAGTGTGGAGGAAAACTCTTGAGTACAAGGGTTTTAAGTTAAATAGGAGTAAAACAGAGTATATGCACTGTGAGTTCAGTTTAAAGAAACAGAAAGAATAAAAGATTAAATTGCATAGAATTTTGGTTCCAAAAGCCAAACAATTTAAATATATATATATATATATTAACAATTTATAATATTAATGTGAAAATAGTAATATTTTTTCTTATAATTATAATAATTTTTTTTTATAAAAAGTGGAACTTTCATTATTTATTTATTTTTAATGTATTTAAAATTTAAAAATTTTATCATCATATTTATTATATTGATTTTTTAAAATTTAAATTTATATAAATTATAAATAATATTACACTTATCTTACAATAAATTAACATAAACTACCAATAGATTCATTTAAATTAAAAAATCATATAAATTTTTTTAAAAATCTCAATGGATTTAAGACATTAACCATAAGATATTGTTGGGGAAGTTGAGTGTTCCTCTTTAGATGTATCCATTATTTCTACAAAAGGTGATTTGGACCCTCACTTTAAGGGTCTTCGTACTCCGACCTGATAAAATAATGGAGAGGCAAATCACGATAGCCCAATAACAAGCATGTGAGAGACCGAGACACAAAAATGTATCCATTATGATTAATCATCAATGAACATATATCAAATGTATTCATAGTTGAACTAAATAGCTTTTTTTTAATATTTTTTTATCAAATAATTTATTTTATGAAATTTAAATTTAAAATAAATTAATTTAATAAATCTAAAGATATATAATACTAATTCTCTCTTATAAATAAATCTCTTTACATGATATAGCCAGAAAATTTTATATTTTAGTTGTATATAATTCAAATATCATGGTTCTTAAGATTTTTTATAGTATGAAAATTATTTTATATGTCATATGTATATCAACTTCTTTTCATTAACTTTACGATGTTCTATTTCAACCTATCAATGTTAAAGAATTGAGATGTAGTAAGAGTCAAACCTATTGATTACATGGCGAAGATCACCCTTGTACCAAAAGGTGATATACCTTCACCTTAGGGGCCTTCACATCCCGGTCCGATAGAATTGTGGAGGGGTAAATTACGGTGACTTAGCAGTAGTTAAGTGGAAGGTCTTTAACTCAATGCCCACAAGAAATCCACACACATAGGTAAAACTTCCACACCGCGGCTGCCGAGATGGTGAATATCACCCTGAAACTATAAAAATGGTACTTATAACCAGAATTGCTATTGCTTGCAATCAATGGCTTTTATGCAATCTTCATAAAAAAAAGTTCTATAGTAAAGAACAATAAAAGTAACAATAGTATAGTTGATAATGTTGTAGATGAAATATAGACACGTAAGACTAAGTTTCAAAAGTAAAAAATATGATATATTGTATAGAATATAATATCTCAGACATGCTTAACCCTCCAAGTTTTAATGGTCATTTATAGTGGAGATATTCGGTTGTATACCGATTGAGTATGTAACAATTGCTCAGGCATTACCCATTGACTGGGTAATAGTTTATCGAATGTTACTAGTCCAGTCCAAGATTTAGTCAAAAGTTAAATCGACTAACATGTCATAAGCCATATATATATATATATCTAATTTAGGTAGCGTTCCCTCTAAAATAGTTCGGGAGTTTACTTCCAAAGTGTCTCGATTTTGTGCATATTGAAAACTGTGGGTACTATGACCAACTTCTTTCATGCCTTTTGAGTTACTAATTTGATTGTCAACCTTTCATTTCGCTAAGCTACAGAGTTGATCAGTAGTATTCCTTTTTTTCGCTTTACAGAGTTGGTTGACAATATTCTATTTTGCCGAGTTAAAAAGTTGTTACTAAGTTAGTTGACTCTCGGTTATTCATCAATGTAAATGAGTAAGTCATAGGTCTATTATCAGTCATACTTCAAGGTAACTAAATAAGTCGACTCCTTGATTTGAAACACCAATTGAATTGAAATGCCAACAAAGTATTTATCTCAGTAAGTCTTTTCTGAGCAAAGGTAATGCTTACGTACAGATGACTTCAAATGTCTCCTTCAACTAGACAAACGACCTACTAAGAAAACATTACAAATAACACAGATGGTTCTCCTCCCAAATTTATAAGAGATAAAATCTTACGTTATTTAAACTCTTGTATTTTTTTAGACTAATATATGTTATTAACATATCTATTGCTTTAACAACTTATGCCTTCATTATAAGAATTTTCTTTTGATAGTGAAGTTTGACTTACTTGTCCCAGTACTTACTTAATCACTTGGCCAACTTACTTTATCCTTAATCTTGCTTAATGTATTGGGATATGTTCATAGATACTTGCTAATTTGTTACTATTTCAATATCTCTCTTCTTCCTGCCATCTCCAACAATCTCAACAACAATGAGAACAGATAAACACTTTACAACATCTATCACATAAAGAAAGGAAAAGAAATATATTAAATAAAATGAATAATACATCTAAAATAGAAAATGCTTTAGAACATACCTTATAGAACTCTATTGTCATTCAATCTTAAATCAATTAATTCCATGTCAATGAATTGAAATCCATGCATCGAAATCTTAGTAATCCCTTCTTGTATCAAAAAAAGTGATATACCCTCACCTTAGGGGCCTCCACATCCCGACCCGACAGGATTGTGGAGGGGTAAATCACGGTGACCCAGCAGTAGTCAAGTGAGAGGCCTTTAACTCAGTGCTCACAAGGAGCCCACCCACATAGGTGAAACTCCCACCCACATAGATGAAACTTCCACATTGCAGATGCTGAGATTCGAACCTTGAGCCTTGTATTAATTTTGACACTTACTTACCACTGAGCTAAGCACGTGCGGGCTTAATAATCCCTTCTTGTATTCCTTTTACTGAACTTATGACAAAAAAATAATCTCGTAGCTATTCAAAATTGGTTGATACTGTTTTTCACATCAACAACAGATCTTCTGTCAACATGTGACTAAATCTACTTGATTTTTTTTCTAGCAGTTTCATGCATTAAATTTTCCTGCCATGAAACAATGAAATTAAGAGATGATAGACAAATAAAAAATAAATATATGAAAGATTAAAAAGTAAATAATAATGACACCACCCAACAAAATGAAAAACCACATTCTTATTAATAAAAATCACATCCAAAAATCTAATTAAAATTCCATTCTTTTTCAGATTAATACATTCCCATGTCCTCCAAATCCCCACCTTTATCATCCAATTATCTCTTGTAGTATCCAATTCATCAAGAAAATAGTACTGCTTTTTGATAAAAACAATAGCGCAAACAACCAATTAAACATAATGATGGAGCCGTTGTGGTAGAATTAATTGTACGACTTAGTGTTTTTTTATGGGGTGTAACTGTACTGTTCGTGAAAAAAAAAGATGATACCTTACAGTTATGTATTGACTATCGACAGCTAAATAAGGTAATCATTAAGAATAAATATCCATTATTACTGATCGACGATTTATTTGATCAGTTCAAAGGAGCAAAAGTATTTTTGAAAATAAAAGTGAGATCGGGATATCACCAACTGAAAGTGAAGAGTGTTGATATTTCTAAAACTGCATTTAAAACTAGATACAGACACTACAAATTCTTGGTCATGCCATTTGGGTTAATAAATACATTGACAGTGTTCATGGATCTAATGAATCGTGTTTTCCACTCATATCTGGACTAATCTATAGTAGAATTCATAGAAAATATATTGATTTACTCTAAAAATGAGGAGGAACATGATTAGCACTTACAAATTGTTTCACTTGTTCAATTTATATATAGAAAATATCGATAGATTATATAAAATTATTTAAAATATAAAAAGACAATATATCATATATAATACAGAAATTAAAAGACATATTTTCATGCTATTAAGTAATAATTCATATGCTAATACCGCGAGCATATGTCTTTGTTTTATTTTTAATTCACACAATATAATGGAGTCGATAAAGTCCATTACTAGAAAAAATAAAAAGGAGTTGGTAAACTATGTTATTTGGCAAGATATAGATAGATAAATTTAGTGTAGATTTTAAAAATAAAATTTTTAAATAAATTTAAATAAAAAGTTTGTAGTTTAGTTCTATACATTATAATTTTATTAATATTTTTATAATAATAAATATTATGAATTAAAAATTCAAAATAAAAAACTAAACTGCTAAAAATAGTAAAATATATTGATAGATAAAAATATAAAAATAAAAAAAAATACAAAAATAATAAATATTTTATAGAAAAAAATAAAAATTTAAAATATTAACAAAAAATAAATATTTTTTAAAAATTGAAAGACTCCCACAAAATCTCACGAGTCAAAATAAAATATTAATGAGAGATAGTATGATAAAAATAGTAAAATATATGGAGAGATAAAAATAAAATTATAAAAATAATAAAAAAATCATAAATGTTTTATAGAAAAAATAAAGCAAAAAATATAAAAAATAATATCGAAATTTACTAATCAAATTATAATAAAGTAGTTGATATCGTGTATTCTAAATTATTTATCAAACATTTAAATTATCGATATATAAATTATTAATAAAATATAAAATATATATTTTTATCAATATTATCACCAGCATCAATATCATCATTATCATCAATAAAAAAACTTTTAGCTTTGTTATCCAAGAATTTGTTCAGAAATACCGTAATGAAAAGAAGATAGGAGTTTGTCATAGAATCATTCACTTCCTATAAAACTTATCACTAAAATACTCCTAGAGAGAGATAGGGGTAAGCGGAGCGAAAATGGTGTTTCATGAGATGAAAAATGAAAATTACACGAGGTTTATAAATAAGTGTTTGTCTAATAATAAATAAGGATTATTCGTCTTTCTGCTAATTAATTTGATTTATATTTTTTCTTATTTTTAATATTATTTTATATTAGTTTTTAAAATGAATTTTTTTTTATTTTTAAAAAGCAACTGAAAATGTATACGTAATGTTTAGCTATTGTATCTCCAGCATTCTTCACCAATTTCAATGAAATTCTACTTCCCAAAAAAAACCAAAAAAGGCCAGTTTATTTGGCGTGCAATACATCTTTCAAAGAAAGCCACCTTTGTCTATACCCTATAAATGTATAGAATCATAAATAAAGTTATATTATTTTTTATTTCTTAAAAAAATAATTAATTCAGATTTACGTATAAATTTAAAAAAAAAAAATTTTAAATACTTCACAAGAATGCATCCATTTCATGGTGAGATGACGTAAAGAAACCATCGATGGCCAACACATCATAACTGAAAATTAATTTCATAACAGAAAGCTAAAAAGAAAGAGATCTTTAGATTTTCTAAAACCTAAATCAAATGCTGCCTAAAGTTTAGGCCTTATTACCAAACCTTGAAAATTATAACCAACAGTTTTCCCATAAAAACCTTAAATCTTGTCCTCCTCAAAGCACCAAGACCCACCTTCACGTTCTTGCAAAAGTTGACGACTTGAGAGATGAAAATTTTCTTGAAACTTGCTATTATTTTCCTCTTATTCTTCTTCCAAGATTCACTAAGCTTGAATCTTACAAACCCCATCCATCATTATTGCAAGAAAGCATCAAACACTGATCCAAATTTGAGCTATGATTTCTGTGTTGAAACCCTAGAAGCCAATCCCATGTCCCAAAATGCAACCCTTGATGATTTGGTTCGTATATCAATGGAAATCACAAAATCAAATGCAACCAATATCATCTCCTCCATTTCACAGCTTCTGAACCACAGCGATTTGGACTCCTACACTAGAGCTGCCTTGCAAGATTGCTTTGAGCTTTACTCTGATGCAAAATCTGAAGTTAATGAAGCCATGTTAGATTTGAAGAAACTTGATTATT
>CAOGCB010808584.1:0-15101 GCA_948266635.1 Cnidoscolus chayamansa | reverse complement strand
TTGCCAAAGTGGCTCCATTCAGTCTGCTTATTGCTTCGTTGTGTTCACCTTGACCCATTGCTCAGGGGGTTTGTCCCCACTTATAAGCTTGAATTCCTTCCTCCCAGTAGATGCTAGTGATGGATAAATATTTTGAGCCTCTATCATGCTATTAACATAGGCGATGACTCGGTTTGTGAGACTATCGATGTTCAAATCCTTCCCTTGAAACACCACATTGTTTCTTTCATTCCAAATACAACAGCATGTTGTTCCAAAAACCAATAAGTCTACTATCCATCTTAATTTCAGTTAGATTATTGTTGAACCCAAGTTTCGATTGGCCAGGATGAGTTGTCAACCCCCCAAAGTCGTACTAGGTTCTGCCATAACAGGTCCACCAAGTGACAGTCCCTCATCAGATGTATTTTGGATTCCTTTCGTCTAGCACAAAGAGGGCACCCACCGTTATTTGTCAAATGGCGTTTCATCCTTTCACTATTGGTAAGCAGCATATCATGATTCAACAACCATAGAAACGATTTCACCCTCTGCATCCCTTTCCACCTCCATATTCGTTTCCACGTCTGGCTTGGTTCATTCAACAGTGGGTCGGTGAGCATATTGTAAGCACTCTAAATGGAGAAGTCTCCCAAGTTATTCCCCCAGTAAACTGACTCATTATCATTATCTTTAGAGGGCGGTAAGGTTGCAGTAATTACATTATGTTGACCCCATAAGCTCAAATGAGCATATTTTAATGATTTTAAAACTTATGAAAATTATCTTTACTTTTAAATGAAATACATTTTGCTGAAATTTTGTGAAATAAATGATTATAGGTTGATATTGAAGAATTGCAAATGAAGAAAGGATCAAACTTACAAAGACAAGAAAACTTGAAGTACCAAGAATTTGAAACTTTTAAAGTATTATGTAATTTTAGAATTTTTATAAAAAGAAGTATAAAAATGTAAATTGCCAAACATATTAAATCATACATATATGCATATTCATATAATACAAATTATTTTCAGAAATTGATTTTAAAGTGTGAAGAAAATATAGTCACTGAGTTGAAAATAGAACTTAGACTTTCAAAAGTAGAACTTCTATTTTTACGATCCTAGGTTTTAAAATCAACTCTGCACTAGAGTCTAAAAATAACGGCTAGTTTTACTGAAATCTGTGTCAAACCTACCCAGATCTTCTCCAAACGGCTAGTTTATATCAAGAACATATATATTGAGTTAAAGTATCTCATTTACACTTAAGAGAAACAATTTTTTCATTGAGAGAATTTATTACAAAAACTTTTTCTTCACTTGAGCATTCATTGAGCATTGATTGAGCATTCATTGGCAAATCCAACTTTTCTCCTTCTTTATAGTTCAGCTGTAACAAGAGAAAAATAAGAGTTAATTTCTTTCATATATCCAAAATCTATTTAAAGTTGAGTGCAAGCTTGTGTTAGCTTGTGTCTGTAAGTGTTTGGTGAGAAACACTTGTAGAAGGTTACAGGAGCCTTTGATAACTTGGGAGAAGATTACAAGAGTCTTTGAAAACTTAGGATAAGGTTACAAGATCCTTTGAAAACTTGAGAGAATGTTACAAGATCTTTAGAAAACTTGAGAAGGTGACAATAGCCTTGCAAAACTTGGAAAAATTGTAAGCCCATTCAAAAGAGTCAGTAGTGGAGGAACAACTCAAAGAGCAAGCTTTGAGAGAGTGGATGTAGGCGGGAAAGTCGAACCATTATAATTCCAAGCGTTCAATCTTCTAATCCCTACTCTTTTTATTATTCATGCTCTTTTCATCTTTTTTATATTGCCTCAAAGTTATTTAATTTGCTTGTTGTTGTATCTATGATAAACCATTGAATAATTATGCTTGTGGTGCATTTGAGTAAAAAAGTTATTGTTCACATGTTTTTAGAAATTCTAGTTTCAGAATAACATATTTTCTGCAATAGCTAAGGTTTCTAAGTTGTTTTGAGCAAGAACAAATATTTGAAAAAGTGTTAAAGAGGTTTAATTCACCCCTCTTGGACATAGATTTGGGACTTACACATTCAAAACTTCAGATTTGTAGAAAATGTCTAAGCACGGTCCAATTCCAAGTGTCATTATTGTTAAAATATATATTTACTGTATGGTGCTTCCATTGACTTTGGATAACAACCAAAGCCACTTTTGATAAGACTATTTCTGTCTAACTATCGGTCCGTCCAAAATCTCATGGATCATCCATTCTCAACACTCCAGCAAGCCCCATCATTTGCCAACTGCCATTCGCGAGGTATTCTAAGGATATTCAAAACTTTTTTGTTTAGTAACACTTGAATATTTCGGAAGTCCTTCTCTAGCCCATACTTCGCTTTCATTATTTTTACCCACAATGCATTTGTTCTATTGATTAAGCCCCATCCCAACTTTAACATGTAGGTTATGTTGACCAACTCTATGTCATGCAAGCCAAGACCACCTTGCTCTATAGGTTTTATCATCTGCTCCCAGGAGACTAGTGAAAGCCATATTTTGTCTTCTTAATGACCCCATATGAACTTTCTTATAATCCTTTCTACTTCTTTATAGAACGATCTTAGAAGCACAGTCATTTGTAAGGGGTATATTGGGATTGCTGCGAGAATAAATTTTGCTAGGGTAATGCAACCAACTAGGGATAAATGATGGCTCCTCCATGAAGCCAGCTTTTGATTCATCCTTTCAAGAATGTATTGATATGCTTTATTGGTATTTCTGGACAGTCCAATGGAAACACCGAGATATTTACCAAACTCCATAATTTCTGTGAAACGAAACACATTGCAGATATCCTTCTTAGTCTCATCCCTTACATTCCTGGAGAAGAAAATCTTTGTTTTCCCCTGGTTGACTTTCTGACCCCAATGGTTGCAAAAAGTTTCCATAACATGTTTCATGTATCTTGATTACTTTAAAGGCTTCCGCGAACAAAATAAAGTCATCTGTGAAAAAAGATGGGATATATGAGGTCCATTACATCCGAATGGAACTGGTTTCCACTTACTCGTCTCTACATAGTTTCTTATTACTTGAGCTAGTATTTCGATGCATAGCATGAATAGATAGGGCGGCATCGGATCTCCTTGGCAAAGTCCTCTGGATGTTAAGAATTCCTCTGTTAGGCCACCATTCCAGTTTACCTGCAAAGTAGTAGATGATGTACAATTCATTATTACACTTACAAATTGAGGTGGGAGACCGACTGCATGTAGCGTTTCTCTTAAGAAAGGCCATTGAATAAGGCCATATGACTTTTCCAAGTCAATCTTAACAGCCATGAATCCTTTTGTTCCTTTCTTTTGCTTCATGGTATGCATTATTTCCGGGACCATGATGATATTATCCATTATGTATCTACCTGGCACGAAGCTTATTTGTTCCGGACCTATGAGCATTGGCAACACTAGTTTAAGTCTGTTCACTATTACTTTTAAGATAACCTTGTATGGTATAGTGCATAAGCTGATAGGGCGAAAATAAGATATTTCTGTAGGTGCAACAATTTTAGGGATTAGGGTAATAAAAGTTTTATTCATTTGTGGGTCTATTAGATGTCCTTGTAATGCAAGACGCACTTCTTGGACCAAGTTTGCGCCCACAATATGCCAGAACTTCTGGAAAAAGCCAGCATGTAGTCCATCAAACCTCGGTGCTTTCCAAGGTTTCATGAAGAACAGAGTGCTTTTTACTTCCTCCATGGAGACCTCTTCACTGAAATGGGTCGAGTGACTTTCCATTATTACTGAAAACAAAACCTGCAAAAACAAAGGAGTAAAGTAAGGCTCGCTATTTGTATAGAGGTCACAAAATGTTCTTACCGTGAGCATTTGCAAGTCCTCATCTTCCCGAACCCACTTTCCAGTGTCTAACTGTAACATTTTAATGCGATTTTGCTTCCTTCTCCAGTTCATCATTATAGCAAGTCTTGCATACTTCCCTCGGACTAAATCTCTAATGTTGTAATCTATCTTCACGACCCTTCTGATCAGTTTGCTAATAAGGCACAATGCCTATTTATGGTGGTAATACAGAGGGAGCCCAGGTAGTCGTGCCCATACTACCACTGATTTCAGCTCTTTGTGTGGATTAAAATTTGTGTCCTAAGGTTCCATGATGAGATAATTGCCTTGGATAATGTAAAGGCCATCCAACACTACTTTCTGGAGGTCCTCTGCTCGAGAAAATTGCACTACAAAGAGACCATTTGACATATCCAGTACTTTAAATTCCATAGTGTTCCATATTTCTTGAAGTTTTATACATAACACTTTCTAACCACTACTGCTCTTCTCCACTTTCTGGCAAAAAACTTTGGATGTCATGTGAAAAATATATACATGGGGTTTGGTTGCTTTTGTCGAGAACCGCATCCCCATCTCTAACCTGCTATTCCTCCATGTCGTCCATCATATCAACATTAGCATCCATATTGATCCCTTTTAATACCCGGTCTTTAAAGGATGGCATCAGATTCTGATCTTTTGAAGCCTCGAAGAATGTTTTACTTTCTTGGTGGCTTGGCTATTATCTTCATCTCATTCTAGTCGATGGCCTTTCTTTAGCCGGTACCATTCGTGGTATTAGAGAGCATGTTGGACTCAATATTATTGGCAACGATTTCTTTGAAAAAAAAATTCACTAAAAATGTTCAAAACGAAGGCTATTGTCAAATATTCTCATTATTTCGTTGTGATGAAGAAGCTATGTTGACAACATCTTAAAAGAAAGCTTTTATGGTGCAAGTATGAGTAAGTAATTGATTGATTTTTTAAAAATAGTTGTGGGAATAAACAACAAATTATTAGATTTTTAATTTTATTTATTAAATTATAGTCTTAAAAATATAGAGAGAGGAGATTACTATATATAGTTTTCAAAACATACTCATACAATCATTATTGGTTTGTTGAATCAAATAAGAATAATAAAGCAAGAAATGAATGAAGGAAAAGCGAAGATGAGAGAAACATTTAATATATAGATATGACTACATTATGTGTTTTTTGTAATAGTTATGCAAAAAATAAGTATAGTTGAAGTTAAAAAAATATAATGTTGAGTTTGATTTATTTCATTTTGTTGGTTTGAAAATGGTATGAGTTTCTCAAATTTTAAATATGTATGTAAGTAACGTTAATGTAGATAATGAGATTCGAAAATTACAGTTGTGCTACTATATTGAAAGTTTAAAGATAATATTATTATAATATTAAGAAGTTAAAGGATAATAATGTTATATTTTTAAAAAATTATATATTCAAAATCAATTGTGCCTTTTTACTTCTTAAAAGTTGTATTGTAACAGTTCGCTTTCGCCGCCTGCTACAGGCGCTAGAATCTCGACCACCCAAGGCGACTGAAACCCTAACAGCCGTAAATAATATATGACATTACATTTTCCATTCTATTATCATTATCTCAAACATAAACATAAAATGTAACTTTATCATTAACGTATAAATCTTAGGTATTTGCTGGATTTAAGTACAAGATAATACAAGAAATATTAAAATCTATAATACAAGTGTTCTACATGTATTTGTACATATCATCATAATAAACATAATGTATTTACTTTAATCCAATATAAAACATTAATTACATGAGATTATAAAAACATAAGTTTAACATAATTCTTAACATTTTACATTTATATATTCTTAAGGGCAAATCATACATAATTATTACATCACAGTGATACATCTATTTCTACCTTCTGTTTTTCGGTACATCTGCATACCTGTGAAAAACGAGATGGAAAATCAAGGATGGGATGAGAAGATATAAAACGGGTAAGCTATTTTGAAATAGCTTTGTGAGCATATACAAAAAGCATATACATAAAACATGTCTTTGGTGCTCGTATACACGCAACATCGTCAAACATATCGCCTTAGGTAAATATTATCATCAAGACTCCTCAGTAGATCCAGTTGGCAATTCATCTTCCTGAAAACTACCGAAAATATAAACATGTGCCAATAAGCTTCTTCGGCCATCTGGGTTTTACCATATTGTAAACATAATATAAATATCTCATGGAATGTCCCAACCTCAATAGTGTTTCTTCCGCGGGACAGTCTATGGTACATTCTGAATGACATGCCAAACAAATAATATATAACATATCTTAAGGATCTTCCTAGGGATATAAACCGTAGGTCATAAACATAAACATATGGGATCAAGGATCGTCCAATATTATCTTTTACATATCATGTAATCAATGCAACGCAATACATCTCATGATCTAGTGCAAAATCACATGTAATAGCCGTGATGTATGAGCATGTTGTAAATATTTATTTTTTGTATCATAAATCATTTAGTAAGTATCCATTCACATGGAAACTTAAACGTGATCGTCGAATTCTCCGTTCGTCACGAGTATCCTTGAGTTCAAGATCTGATCCTATATGGACTTCAGAATATAGACTTAACATTGACCTCAAAATATACTTAAAACAATCTCATAAAATCCTAATTAACATCATATAAATATAGCATAAATAAGCCTTGCAATTTAAGTTTAAATTACTGGGCAAAGGACTTTCAGTGGCATGTTCGACGGCCCAAGATCCTCCTTATAGTGACTAAAGTCCCCTATTCAGCAGCAAGGTTCGACTACCACAAACCTCATATGCCACCAGTTTTAATGGTCGAAAGTCTACTTTTGACAACCGAAACTGCATTTTAGCCTTTCCTTGTGAGCTGCTTCCAATTTCTACAACCTAAACTTACTTTAGGCCTCCGGAGCTAGATTTTGCAGTAACTAAAACCTCGGTTCCTTGCATGATTGTCATGTCAAGCCTGCAACTCAAGCCTCAATTCACTTATAAACATTCACATACATTATCATCAACTCAACTAAACTCATTTCATCAATATGCAAACATAATTTCATCAACTTTTCATCATTTTCATAAACTTCCTCAAACCCGAAACATTTTGGTTTCTACATATTCTTTACATGCAATTGTGTCTTTCACTTTTATTACATGTTTCTAACATTACTTATAACATTAACATGCAACCATCCATTTTCGTTGTTCATCTTTTGGTCACTTATCATTTTCATAAATTCTCTTCAACTTTTTGCCTAATCCCTACTTAATCCATTTAAATGTGTTATCTTTTCTTATTTAAAACTCATTTCTTAGCATTTAACATCACGACTAACATGGATTGTGTCTTTAAACTTACTGGATTCATATTGAAATTTCTCCAATCCTTAGTCAACTTCTATTTTCCACTTATGCTTTCCTTCTTCAATTTCCTTTGAATTTCTACTTCAACTTCTACTTGATTTCCTTCTTGATCTTTACTTCAATTCGCTTAGGTTTTCTAAAGACTTAGGAGAGTTGAGAGAGTTTGAGTTTTTGTTCTCAAAATCTCCTCTTGGCCTACTGTCTCCACTAAATATAGTGGAGCTTGGCCAACCAGTTTTGGTGGCCGAACATTAAACTCAGGGTCGAATATTAAGTTCGGGGTTGAACTTGGTTTTTTCAAGCAAACCCTAGTCGAACTTCATTTAAGTCCTCCAACTTTCTATCTTTTCATTCTAGTCCTTGAAAACATGCATTTTAATCTCTTAAATCTTTTAACTTGTCATTTTGGTTTCTAATTCGACCCGATTTTCAAATATTCTATGAATATTCAAGTCAAAAATTCAAAATCTGACGTTGAAAAACTATTAGGTGCTATATATATTGAGAAATTGAGTTTTGAAAATGACAGTTGTATTATAGTGTTCAAAATTAAAGGACAATATTGTATCGAAAGACAATATTGTTATAATATTAAAATAGAATAAAAAGGGAAAAAATAATAAAGGGCTAATGTGAAAAAATGAGTCGATGTTTTTTTTTTGCCACATGATAATGTCACGTCAGCACAAGACATACTATATTATTATACGTGTGAAAATATTTTATATTTTATAATGATTCATAATTTAGAGAGTTTTACATTTCAATTTTTATTTGAGGTATTATACTATTTTAATTTACCGTTCTATTTAATTGATATTTTAATAATTATTCGGTCTAGTATTAATCGGTTCAAATTGATTAATCAAACTGAATAGATTCGTTCAGTTTTTAGATAAAATCGGTTTAGTTTTAGTAGTAATTTTATAAGAAATTTAAGTTTTTTATTAAATTTATTTGTATTAAAAAAATTAAAAAATTAATTTGAATAAACTCTTGATCTCGATCCGGTCTATATTTTCACTATTCAGCCACAGTTCAACTCCACTCCTCTTCACAAATCACAACTCAGCCCATGTATTTATCTCAACTCAGTCTATATGAATTTTTTTATAATTATTACTGTGATTTTAGATTTTCAGTTTTTAACTACCTACTCAAATCAAACCGAATGGATTTTTGTTTATTTAATTCAATTTTATTTTATTTTATTTTAAATTTAATTTATTGAAACTGAACCGACCGATACCTTTTCAATGGTTAACGATGGCCTCGTGTTACTTCCGGTTTTAGGCACTGTCAAAAAGAGCAATAAAAGCTTCTCATAAATTGAGAAAAATATTCCAACAACTAATAATTTTTCTTCTGTACCTTTCAAACCATTTACATTACTCGTTTTTTTATTTATTTAAATTATTAATAAATATATATTTCTTAAAATAATTTTTTATTTTTAATTAATTTTTATAATTTAAATATATAATTATTTAATATTTATAATTTTAAATTATAATTATTTAAAATTTTTAAATTAATAAAATACATTAAATAGCTAACAATCTCAAAAAATATATACTATTTAATCTATTTTTTAAATAATTTTATTAAATTATATAAATTAAATAATATTTATATCTAAAATAATAATAACTCAGCTGTAAATTGTTCATACAATCATTTTGATGCATAATTAAATAGATTTATATTTATATTAAATAAATTTATATAAAATATATGTCTAATTAGATTAGTCAATTTAATCCAATTATATTTATAATGACAATTTATTTAAATTAATAAATAATTAATCTATTGATTTATTTAAGTATATTATGGTTCATTTATTTTAATATATTTAAATTTATTAGATAAAGTATTTAATTAATACTTTTATTTATTAAATTAATAATATATTAAAAAAATTTATAAAATTCAACACATTAAAATTAATAAATAAATATAACAAAAATATTTTACAAATTTAAATTTAATATTTAATATCCTATTTAAATTTTAAAACTTATATACATAGATATCAACATTATAAATAATTAACATTAGTTTTAAAAATCTAATTTTTAATTTTAAATATTAGTGTTAGGATTTTGATAATCCTTAGGTTTCTGAAATTCTAATAATACAAATTTCTAGATTTCATACATCATAAAATATTAAATATTCATACATGTCAATGCCATAAATATATTGAGATAATTAAATTTTTATATGATACAGGCATCATCATGCAATCTCGTAATAATATAAAATATATATACATTCTATGCATCTAAGATATATATTACAATTGAAACTTTTTACGAATTCAAATAACACAAACATAAACAATAAATAAAAATACTACAAGCACAAGCACTACTATTTACATACATATGTTTTCAAATCCTATCCTCACTTCACTTTGAGTTTCCTACTATCATGTAAAAATTGAAAAATAGAAAATGAGATAAGTAGTGCTTGTGCATGAATGCACTATCGAAGTAGCTCAGTGAGCTGACATAAAAAATATTTGTAAAATATACAACTTTCATGCATATAAATGCATCATCGATAATATTTCACATAAAGTAGTTTTGTCATTAATAACTTCTCTAAATCCAATAGTGCTCGGCTTGTTTGTAAGCTCCACAAACTTTCGTTTAACATAATCCAATAATATTTGACTTACTCACAAAACTTCGCAGGACTTTCGCTTACATAAGCATGCATCGCGCTAGAAGCTCCTAATAGGTCACTCTAAACTTATCATAGCCCCTCATATCATGACATGTTGTACGTATCATTATTAACATAATATAACACAACACAACATAGGAAAAGTTAGTGGGTCATCCAAAATCCATTGCACATATTAGTTAACAATGCAATGCAATATTTCTCGTCTTACTAGTGCATACGATATATCATATTATGATGCATGAACATGCCATAAAATATTTTCTGTAAATATAATACATAGTACTTTTGTATCCACTCACCTCTGAATGACATATATAGACGAATAATCTCAATTTGTTATTGATATCCATGTGTCTCGATATCTGATCCTACTATTGGAGGACTTAGAATTAGAGATTAATTATAGACTGACTCTACTAAAAAAACACTCTAAATAACATCCCATAGACCTATAAACAAACATCAAAATATAACATAAACCTTTTAAATTTTGGTTGAACATGAAACTTTCAGCGGTAAAGTTTAGGGTCAAAGGTTTAGGGTAAAGTTAAAACTTTATTTTGGGGGCAACCTTCGACGGCCAACCCTAAATATGAAACCCCCTAAACTCAATCTTTGACTGACAAAACTCAAAATTTACACAAAAGAAACTCAAGCTTTGGCAACTTCCTTCCGCAACCAAACTTATCTCATTGGAAACTAGTTTTGATAGCCAAAAATGAGTTTTGGCATAATATCAAAACTGAGTCTCCTTACATGCAAACTTACCAAAACTTAAATATTTATCTGAAACAACCCACTTTTTAGTATCAAATATGTCCATTGCATCAACACACTTCAAAACCATTCTTTTAAATAGCATGCAACACATTTAAAATCAAATTCAGCACTTTGTAACAAAAAAATTCTATATAGTTTGAATTTTCTTCAAACTCATTCTAAATCCATATGCAAAGTTTTCATTTGGCATATTAGTGTTTCTAAACACTAATTCAAATCCAACCATAACAAAA
Source organism: Cnidoscolus chayamansa (assembly GCA_948266635.1). NCBI lineage: Eukaryota > Viridiplantae > Streptophyta > Magnoliopsida > Malpighiales > Euphorbiaceae > Cnidoscolus > Cnidoscolus chayamansa. Next base: position 4,160 of record CAOGCB010808584.1, on the reverse strand, counting down.
CATGCATTTTTTCTAATTTGAAGTTTATAACTCCATTTAAATCTAAAATCCCAATGTAACTTAAAATTCCTATTTCTTTGCTTGCATTTGTTACATCTTCATAATTTCTTCAAAACATGAAGATCTAACCTTTTTGAAGCTTGGATTTGGTGAAACTCTTGAACTCTTAGAGAATCACCAAATTCTTCCCTTAGGCAAAACACTATTAGGCAAACTTAGCTTTAACATCAAACAAATCAAACTTTGTCCACATTTTCCTTGAATTTCTTTGGAAAAACTCAGGAATTTGGGACACCTTTAGAGAGAAAGCCTTGATGAGAGTTTTTTTTCGCCCTCTAAATGGAGTTGCCTGTAATAGGACTAGCTAGGCCAATTTCAACAGCTGAACATTAAGTTTTTTGGCCAAACCTAGAGTTCTAGTTTATCTTTTAGAAAATTTATTTTTGATCATTGGTTTCCCTAAAAAATAATTTAAAAACCATTTAAAACATTTAAAATACTATTTTACTTCCAAGTCACTCTTCCGGCTCGAATTCTAAATATTCTACGAATACTCCATTCAGAAATTAGAGTTTCGACATCGGAGAAATATTGGGTGTTATAATTATATAAAAGTTTAAAATCATATCATCCATCCATCTCTCATATATATATATTAGTTGATGTTTGAATATTCATATTTAGATAATTATTATATGAATGGTAATGGTATATTTAGATGATATTATTTAATTTTAATTTATCTTAACACATTAAAATGAGCTGTGTTATAGAAAATATAATGATTTACTTATTTAAATTATTAAATGTGTTATATCATGTCACATGATACTATAATGATATAATTATTTGAATAAGTTATACGAATCGTGTCAAGTAACATATTTAGTAAATATATTCGGATTAAAATTGAACACTTAGATACCATTAATTAAACAAATTGTATTCTCACTTATCATTTTAATATTATAGATATATATTAATAGAACATATTTATAAACTGCCAATACAATTTAGTAATCTTACACATGAAGCTTGTGCAAAAAGTTCATATCATAGATTCCTTAGGTGTAAGACATAGGGTTAGGACCAACTCTTGATCCAAAAGGTGATTTTACCATCACCTTAAGGGTCCCCTGCACTCCGACTCGACAGAATGGTAGGGGTGGTAAATCACGATGGCCCAGTGATAAGCAAGTAAGAGAGCGAGGACTCAGTGCGCACAAGGAGCTCACCCACATAGGTGAAACCCCCACCATGCAGCTGCTGAGATTCGAACCCATGGCCACTTGATCCAAACTACCACTTGCTTACCACTGGGATACGCCCGTGCGGACAGGGTTAGGACCAACTCGAGACTATGAGGGGTGGAGCTAAATTTGACTATATTCTCACCTTCTATTTACATGGGAAAATTACTAACACATATCTAAAATTTTCAAAATTCACTAATTAATGTCTGTTTTAAAACCACTCTATTTTAATTAAATAATTAAATAGATATTTTAATTAAATAATTTTAAAATAAAAAATAGTTATAAGGATTTTAAAGCGATTAATGAAAAGACTAAATTAATATGAGTAAGAAAACTTCAAAGTCTTTTTTACATAAATATTTTTAATTTAAAAATGATTATTTTATTATTGGTTGATGACCGACAAAAGTTGTCTTGGCGAGAAGCAAAAATCACAATTTCCACAAAAAATAATTGAAATCTCTCATAATTATCCATAATTTTATATTTAAAACGTGTACTTTGTAAATTTAAAAAAAAATAAACCAATTGTTCTTTAAAAATTAAAAAAATAAATTTAAATGAGGTGAAATGATAGGTTTTTTTTAATTAGATATTTTAAATTTAAGTCTAATTCAAAAACTATATTTAAATTTTTTCATATTAAAAAAAAGAAAAAGAATCAGATTAAAAAAGGATTAAAATAATATTTTTTCTTAATGAATATATTCAATATAAATTCTTTGATCTCAAATATAAAATTATTTAAAAATATTAAATAAATATATTTCAAGTTGAATATATAAATTTATAAAAGCTTTTTTTTTAATCCTTATATAAAGTCTATTAAAAAAATAAATTCAATGATAAAAATACAAAACAAATAAAATCATTATAAAATAATCATTTACTTCATTCAGAGGATTTACAAAGTAAAATACTTTATATATATATTTCACTATAAATATTTATTTTAAATTATTGTAAAATAATTATATTCTTTATTAAGAGGATGTACCAAATAAATACTATATATTTCCCTATAAAAATAATGAAAATTATTTTTATTTTCATAATAATTTATTTTAATAAATATAAATAAATATTTCACTATTTCGAAATCTACTTTTCTATATCACTTTCTTTTCAATTTTTTTAAATAAATTAAAAAAAAAACTTCATTCAATTTAATTTAATTTCTTATTTTTCATTAATTTTTTGGTTCCAGAAAACATCTCCAAATACGATTTTTGAAAAATAAGATGTGGAGCAACGTGATTGGCTCTCCAGACTACCAGTCAATCCATCAATTCAAAGTAAATCAATAGTCTTTTTTATTTATTTATTTAATAAGGAAGTTCATTGGTCATCATCACTATTTTTTAATGTAATTTTAAAAAATGTAAATTGCAAAATTTAAATATTAAGTTATATTATTAAAAATAAATAATAAATAAATTAATAAATACGTGGGTAAAAACAGGAGCAAGCCCAAGGTTATTATATTATACTAAACAAAATTATATAAAATATATATAATTAAATAACTAATTATATGTTTTAAAAATATATAAATCTTTAATTAAAGATATTTTTTATTTTTTAACAAAAATTAAATAGTAATTCTTTTTAAAATTAATAAAAAATACTAATTAAATATACAATAATTTAAAATTTTTTTTAATCACATTGATAATTAAAAATTAATGGTATCGATCACAAATCTGATGCTATCTGAAGCGGATTCATCTTTTCATAAAAAATCACATCACCGCTAAAAAGCACGATGAGAATGAACGGATCAGATTCTGTGAGCTTTACTGGTTGGCTGTTGCAACTGCAGTCGATTTTTGGTTTAATGGTCTTGATCTTCCCACGCGGATCAGCTGTGGGCCAGCTTAACTACTCAGTGTTTAGGTTTAATAAAAAAAAGATTTGAATATGTAATTTCAGCCTAACTTTTACTTAAAAAATAAATTCTTTAAAATTCCACATTTATAAAATATAACAAATTTAACTTTGAGAAAATTATTATTAATTTATTAAGTTTTAAAAATTAATTAAGTTAAAATTTTAATATTTTACTAAAAATATATTTAGATTGATTAATTTTAAAAATAAAAATCGTTTTTAATTTAAATGTTTAACAATAATTTTTATTAAATATTATTTAAACATGTTACATAGTTATATTTTTATAAATTAAAATATTTAATAATTTTGATTATATTTTTATAAAAATTAAACATGCAAAATAATAATTAAAAAAATTAGGTGTCAACTAAATGGGTAAATTATGTTTTTTTTTCTTTTTAAATAATGTTAGGTCACCTAGGTGTAAATGAATACAAATTCAAAGAATTTAATATCCGTTTATTAAAATTTTTCGAACTCAAATTTAATTTATTTTAAATTCAAATTGAATGTCAATAAAATCAAATTTAATTCGTTTAATAAATAAGCTGAACTTTTATCGAGTTAGTCAAATTTTAAATACTTTTAAAAAATATTTTATTTTATAATTTTAAAAAATTTTTAGTTTAAAATAATAAATTTTAAAAGAAAATTTTATTTAATTTTATAATTTTAATAATTTTAATTTAAAATTAATAATTTTAATTTTAAATAATTTTAAATAAATAATTATATTAATAAATTGATTTATAAAATAATTAAATATTTATAAATTCAATTTTAATTAATTTATTAATTAAATTTAAAATTATTTTATTTAAAAAATAAATCTATCAAATTTTCATTGAATCAAATCCAATTAAATTTTTGTATGGAATCATAAATCAAGGAGGCAAAGTGGATGTGATGTTTCTAGGTACGAATAAGAGACGAGAATAAGGAGAAAGTAAAAGAGAATAAGGTGATTGGAGGAAAGGGTGCGTCTAAAATACGCTTTGGGTGAGAGTTATC